>BJCN01122479.1:0-10321 GCA_018326445.1 Flaveria brownii
ATATACACGTATGCTACTTATATACAAGTAAACTTTTCACATATTCGTTAGTCAAGGGACTGAAAATTATTTTGACGTGCAATATTTGTTTTATCCATTTCCAGAATAATTATTAATTAAGAGAGTTTTAAAACAAACAAGTCTTAGAAAGTTTTGGATTTTGTCTTTTACAAATAGATTTTTGTGAGCATTCAACAATCAATGGGCTTGCAAAACTTGACCACTGATTTTATTTGTAAAAAGTTAACATAAACAAATTAATATTAATGGAGGAGGAAAAGATGAAGTAAACAGCATTATCTTTCTCACCGACCTGTCGCCACGCGGCCAATGTACATTTAAAATCCCTTTTAGTCCTTTTCCTAAATTGTTTATTTGATGTTATTTTCGGTTTTAATGGGCACAATGGTTATTTATTTTCGTTAATTTATAGTTAGGGTTTTCGAAAATTGACAATTAAACAAAAATAGACGTTTACCAAGTCATTAAGTTCTTAGAACATCATGTATATAGATTGTATAAAATAACATTATTGGTGTTTTAAAGTATCTAAAATACATTCTTTTACCCAAAGTGAACAAATTGATTTCTCATAATTAAATTAAGGGTAGGGTTATAGTAAAAAGTATAATTATCTAAACATTCTAAGAAGTATTATGTGCTTGGCACATGTACTTTTATTGTTTTCCAAAAAATGCATTTTAATCATTGTGTGAAAGACATTAACTAATCCTGTCATATATGTTTATTGTGTCATATATTTTAATCATTTCTTATATATATATTTATTATTATATATTTTATGTTTTATATCATTTTATGTTATTATTTTTATTGTTTTATTGATTATATAAACTTGTTATCTATTATTGTGTTTTTCAATTAAAAGTGCGCAATAATATACTTTCACTAATGTATTTATCAAAATTAATATTGTTGAAAAACATAATATTTTGTTTTTGTCATTATTTTTTATATAGTATATAAATTTATTATCTATCATTGTGTTTTATAATTAAAATTGCATAATGATTTTATTTCACCAATTTATTCTTCAAAACTCATAGTATTCAAAATTATATAATGACGATCAATAAATAAATGAGATATTATGTTATTTTGTTATTGTTTTTAATAAATTAGATTAATTAGTTGTTAATTTACTATTATGTTTTACATATTAGATATACACAACAATGTTATTTCATCATTATATTTTTTTAATGATGAAATAACTAACAAAAATATATAATAAACTACACTAAAAACACATTGATGAGATATGAGCTCAAAAACATAATAAATTTATTAAAATTTTATATTACAACACTGTACTCATTTTAATAATACAAAAACGCTCGTTTTTATATGTAATTCTTATAAATAAAGAATGTTATTCATAAAAGTTATCAACGTTTAAAAAAATTAGAGAAATTGCAAAAGTCAATAAAATTAATTGACTATTCATAAAATATACCCTAACAAACTTTAGCAACAAATTGATTTTAACCGTTGATTAGATAGGCATTGATTAGATAGATAGATGTTTGAGATTAATTATTATATTTTTTTATTTTAGAACACTTTGTATTTAAACATTTCTTTTAAATTAAAACCATCTAAATATCATACACAATCTTGGCCTGCAAAACAACCTCTTCTAAACCTCGATCATACTGTGTCATATAATTCCCTTTTTCATCTTGAAATATACATGGCTTTTTCTATTATCCTGATTTAACATAGCATAATAAAATAGTTAACAAAATTAAAGAATATAAAGTTAAATATATATATTTTAATATGTTACAAAGGTTATGAAATTTATGTCATTCGTATAACGTAAGTGACATTGTGACATTAATTATGGTTTCATAAAACAATTGAGTGTGTTTAAATAATTGTAAGTAGTGGTTAATTGATTAGTTGATAATTAGAAGTAAAAACTGTTGTTGAAGAAAATATCATTTGGTCCTTCTCCCCCGATAAAGTGTCGCTGTGGGGTCTCTATAATTCAAAGTGTTGCGGTGATTGATTTGATCATCGTTTTGTGATAAAAAAAAAGTTTGACATGTTTTATTTTTATTTAAAGGAGAAGAAGAATGCGAAAGAAAAAGTATAATCATTACATTATAAATAATATTTTAAAATATATATATCAGAGAAGTGTAATTGATATTTAGGTAATATTTCATAGAGTAATAAGTTTAAATAGTGTTAAATTTGTTCACTAATGCGTAATTTTCTTAAATTGAACTATTAAATCATCAAATTAAGTTATAATCCAATTTTCTTATGTTAAAAAGGTAATAAATGAGAAGATGTAAAGGTCGAAATTTTTTAGATATAAAATGATTTTAAAAAATAAAAAAAACATGTTAATTATATTAAAAAAGTATTTAAAAGTCTCGTCACCGTTCCACATCAGCATCAAAAAGAAGATAAAAATATTTTCTAATTAAAAAAATATATGATAAAAACATATTAAGACTATTAATTTAAATCACATATAAAATTGAGTGACCTATCTAGAAAGTTTTTAAACTTTAGTTAACCAATTAGAATATTTTTAAAAGTTGTTTACTATTTTATAAAGTTACTATGATATTTTAAGTGTATCAGATATAATAATATGCTATTAATCATAATTGAATAAACATGATATTATATAATTTAAAAGAAATATAGGAAATAACTTTTTAGGCTATCCGTTGTGCCTAAAGGTGAACATGGGCTTTTAGCTTATACAAAACATGTGACGCTAACTGCACGATGACTGTGCACCTTATAAAACCCCTGATCAAGTCACTTGAGCATGTTTTCGATCAGGTGGTAGAGGCTTGAGCGAGATTTTTTAATAAATTTAAATATCAATATTAATAATTTAAAGAAATACATAATATTACTAATACATTAATCAAATAAATACATTAAAAACATTACCCTAAAGAAACAACTAAAAAAATATGTTAAATAGATGCATCACTCAATAAATAATAAAATAAGAAATTAAACTTCGTTTATTTTGTTGGGCTGTCAATTCCTTCCGAATACAATCTTCTTCTTTGTCCATCAAGAGTTGATCTGACGGCGACATGTTCGTAAAGTCCCTAGTAAGACAGTCTAGGTTTCTCTTCCTTCGTTTTGCCATTTTTACCTGCATCGTTGTGTCGATACTTTTTGAAATTTATCCTCAAGCATAGTCTATAGGTCCAAAACAATCAATCTTGAGCTAACTTGATCAACAATGAGTCAATTAAACTACAGACAGTCCAATTAGTCAAGATTTCAATGCAATTTGAATAAAAACAATGATCAAGTGTAAGAATACAAAGCTTCAATTTATTTTATTGACTATAAACGACTCATAAAAAATAGAGCAAGATATGACAATGTCTAAGTGCATGCAATCAAAAGTTTATGAAAGATCACAAAGAACACACTTTGTATACTTACCTAAAAGGGTGTGAAACTAATCTAGTAAAGCATTCTCACGAAACTAATAGTTTTGTATAAGATTAATAAGAACATAAGGACCTATAAATTTTTTGTGAATACATTAATTTCCTATTCAAATCTTCAAGCTCGTACTTTGTTGACTGGTATATTCATCAACTTAAATTTACACCTTATAATCTCCCCATAAGTTGTTGCATATCAAGTTCTTTAACTCTTTGTAGCCTTGCTTTCTTCTGCATCTTTCTTCCTTGTTCTCACCTTAGGTTTACTTTTAATAGGTGTCTTTGTTTGTCTTTTATTAATTAGGACGTGATTTTAAATATAACATGCGGCGTTCACGTCTTCTGCCTAGAAAAATAAAGGTAACCGGGCTGTAGATATCATTATCCTTGCTGCTTCAATCAATGTTTAATTACCCTTTTTAGCGACTCTTTTTCTGTTATGGAGTTCTAGTAGCAGTGAGTTGTCTTGTGATCCCTTTCAAATCATGGAAATCATTGAGAATTCTGTTGCATAATTTAGTCATGTTATCACTTCGGATGCACTTGATCTTCATGTTAGTTTAATCATTGACCAAGCTCAAGAACGTTATTAGTAGATGTGGTGTTTCATTAACTGGACCGAATAAGTCCATGTGTAATAATTAGAGCAAAGAATCAATCGACTTGTGCAACTTTGAGTTATAAGAAAGTGTATGTTGCTTACCTTTTGAAGATGGTAAGTAATGTTCAATTAGATGAAATTCTTAATGAGGTAAGCCAAACAACATAAATCCATTTAACCAATTTGTTCATAGTTTTCAAATTAGCATGTCCTAAATGACGATGCCATAATATGAAATCACTCTTCTAAGATTTTGATAACAAGTAAAAAGTTGTTACCAAAGAATTTAAACTTTACATATCTAAAAGATATGTATCATTGTCCCTCTGAGTCCTCAACAAAAGCCACTAATTATGTATCAAAATACTAAGTTTGAAAATCAAACAATCACTAGCAGTGAAATGAGTTGAGTTTTTATCGTAGATTTATGATACACTCAAAAGAATGTTTTTCAACCCTTCCACCAAACTCACATCCTCAAAACATAATATACCATGTGTTACGCTTCCTTTTATAATCAATTTATTTTCCCTTATCGCCTGCTAATAATACATATCCACCACTGTATGATTGAACATCATTTAATAATGTGATACTTCCCACACTAGTAGAAAAACTGCAATAGATGATGCGCAATGCACTTCATCTTTAGGGTCAGATGACGTGCAAATGTGTGTTAAGGAAATGGTAGTCATAAATGAACGATGACATGCATCCGCTCGTCATCCTCTTATGATGCGTGAAAGATGACGTGCATTTTATGACGGTCAATAGATGGCGCGCATTGCGCGTCAAGAAATGGGTAGTCATAATTGACTAGATGACGCGCATGCGCGTCTCATCTTTGTAATTTTTATGATGTGCTAAAGATGATACGCAATGCATGTCATAAATTTATCTGCTTTTTTAAATATTCTTTTATTTTAAATAACTTTACTCGCTGTTTTATAAAACAAATTATTGAATAACACTAAAAGCGAAATCTATTTAATTAAATAACAACAAAATTTACAAAAGTTGTTTCAAATTGAATTCACATGCAAATACAAATACAAGTCCATGGTCTCGAATGAAATAGGGGTATTTGGTGAGATAGATGGTCTCGAATGCGAGCCTACGTTGATTCATTGGCTTCGTTTTGGGTGGAGGTGCCGCCACGCTACCAGGTTTCGAACCCCACTCTTGATTCATTGTTTTGCGTCTCTTAATTTATATAAGATGGCCTTCAACTCCCCAAGTATTACAGTTTCAGTAACCCAAAACTTCTATATGTTTTCCATGTCTCGGAGACCTACTGTGCGCGGCCATTACTCTGTAAAATGGTCTGTTATGCGATGAAGGTTGACGAAGTCAAAGTAAAACCTTTTGCTAATTTGCCAATATCATCATTGTTTTCCGCTAGTCCACACCGCTAGTTGCAAGAGGAATTTGGATTTATGAGATTATGAAATTTAGGGTTTCTTAATGGAATTCATTCACCATCGATTGAGGGGACCAGGGAGGTAAAGAACAGAGCGGTCTAAGGTGTGAAGAATGTAGGGGTGTTAGAAAAATTAGGGTTAATATGTTAGATGGGGGGAATTGAAAATTAAGTTGGGCGCGTTTCTTAGAAGATGACGGACAAAGATGACAAGCAAAAATGCGTGTCATTTTTTCTATAAATTTTATAAAATACGACATAAATTTTATGACATGCAAAAAAACGTGTCATCTTTGTTCACGCGTTATTTTTTGCACGTCATCTATTAACAACTTTATAGTAGTGCCATTGTGTACCTGGACCAACAACTATCGACATGCCAAAGGTTATCAATAGTCCTCCTTGTGCTTGTGTTACGTGGTTAATTAATTTTGGAACCCAAGCCAAAGTTAAGTTGTTTGTTATAATCTAATTAGTAGGTAACTTTAGTAAAGACCATGTCTCGTTTGTCTTTAAAAACCGTTTCACCACTTTGTGTTAGTGGCGACGGTTAAATTTTAGCCTCCTAGCATTTTATAGTTTTGTGAACTTGTTGATCACCACATCTTTCAATTTCCGTTGTTTTAAGTTTAACATATTTTATATATCAAATTTATTTCTCTTTATAGACACCTTTTGGTTTATTAATATTTTTATTTCTAAAACCAATTTTGTTTTAGAAACCGTTTTCAACTTTTGCCTTAAACCACTTTGACTTCCAAAATGCTTTTCATCATAAACTAATAGACGTGCCTTTGATTGATTCACAACATTGGGTTAAAAAAAACCTTTTGATGTTAAGAAATATTATTATTATCGTTAAACCTCATATTATCATTCTGTTTTTAGTTAAAAGAATTAAATCGATATATACAATAACATGGAATGTGACTTAGTTTTCCACAAATATAAAACACTTCGGTGGAAAAATTTGACTACCCTTTTGGTCAGCATAAGATTTATATAATCAGATTCATCACTATAAGAACTATATGATTCAACAGCCAAAACAAATTTGACTACCCTTTTGGTCGATTTTTGGTTTGAACCTCACATCATACACCATGTCTTCATTATCATGGTTATGTGATGGAGGCATTTGTGTGTAACTGTGACTAATCGGTGGTGCAATATTAATAAAACCAACACCACTCCTACTACCATTAATCTTTAGTATTATCTGAGAATTGACTATGCCTTTACGATAGTCGATGTCATTTCAAAGTTCTCAATGGTGAGTTTACCAAAGCTAACTTATCATTGAGACTATTGATTCCTAATGTAAGTTAATCATTTCTTGTTTAAATCTATTTTAGCATATTCTTTGTCATGAATATATAGCTTGAATTGATAAACCAATTCATTTATATTCTTAATTTATCCTTAAAAAGTTTTTTATATCAGTTTATGTTCTATAGCATTAGGAGTTCAAAAACTGATTTCTCATTATAAGTTCTATAGAGTTTTACTTTAAGTAAATTAGTTGAAGAGAAAATATCATTATATACCTTATTTATAGAGTCTAAACATTTAAAAGCTTCCTTCACAACCTCAACCATAAAAGATTTATGCAGAATCAACTCCTCCTTTACTTCTTTAGCTTCCATAGTAACTTGATTTTCCTACTTCTCTTCAAACAGACAATCAAGAAAATCCCCATCTACAAACTCTCCAAGCAAACTCTCTTGCTCTTTACATAGCTTTTCTTTCTCAACTTTAGCAAATAATGGGTCCCAATCTTCATTTCCAGAACCTACATTTGTTTTGGGCAATAATATTCAGCACTAGTTTGAGAAATCATTACTTTGTTTGTAGTCAAAGATGATGTTTTTCCTTCGTCTTGACTTCCATAATGATCATCTTCTTTCCTTCTTTGACAAATAAACTTTAGCTGCATACATTCCCTTCTAAATCGACCAAGACTGTCACAGTTTTAACATCTCTAAGATGGCTTGTCCAGGACAAGTTAAGGAATGTCAATACAATCAGTCTCATAATAAGAAGAGTGTTAGAATACTTAACAGTTCAAATAGGAAACCGAATATAATAACAAGATGCAAAGAACACAAGTAAACAAGGAGACAGAACTCAAGAACAATATATATGGTTTTTAAAAGTGTTGTATATTAATCTCAAGTTCTTTTACAAGTGTTACAATGCATAAATAAGATACAAGACCATGAGATACTTTATACTACACTCTACAACCGGCTATACTTGGAAAGCCAGTAGGAATATTGAAAGACAACAAAATCAATATAGAGTTAAAAGGCAAATTGTCTTTTGACTAGTGAATATGACATGCCATAGCTCACACCCTAATATATTATAAAAATGATAAAAATACATAAAGTAGAAAGTTACAGACTCAAGACCTTAATGTACAGGTGTAAAAGCATGGACCTTTTCACCAACTCATGCAAGTTGGCGAGTCTTCAGAGTTGCAGCGGAAAGTGGGTCAGCTTTATGCAAAAGTACATCCGAGAAAAGCCTATTTTCCTCTGTATTCGGATGAAATCAGTCTTCACTTCATTTGGCTCTAGAAGACTTTGTCCTTCAAGCTTTGAAAGACTTCATCTTTTGGCTTTGGATGATTTGGTCTTTCGCTTCAGAAGATTTTACACTTAGAATATTTTTTGTGTAGAGTGTAAAAGTTTCAAACCAACTTCTACATTGTACTAAGTGCATGCATGCAGGAAGCCTTTGGTTGCTTCGGTTGCATCGGCCTTCTTTTATAACCTTACAAACTCCCCCTAGGATAATGCTATCAAAACAGAGAAGATTGTTTAGCAGTTGATAGTACTTATTAGGATCAAGACCGTTCCCTTCTTCATCATTTGGTTAGGATCCTTCAAACTCTCATAATACCTTCTCATGTCATGGAGATCATGTAGAGGTAGATCAAGCATGTCTTGCCAGATGTAGACATCTTGACCACCTTGATCTCTGATGACATACCATCTGTCTGGATTAGCATCAAAGGTCCAAGACATAATGGGTCTTCCAAATGCAAGAGGCTGTGCTTGAGTAAGAGTTGGATGCGCAGCCTCTTGTTGCATTTCCTCAGGATGCTCTGACTCATCCTAAGGTCTAGAAGTGGATGTCTTTGACTTCTTAGATACTCTCTTCATGGCCATCCTTTTCTTCCTCTTTAGAGTGTTTAACTGAGAGGGCTGGTCTTGAGTAACAGCTTGTTCTATTGTACCTATCAGTTGGGTCCTCTTCCCTCACAGGTTTAGAAGGAGAGGGAGCAGGACCCAGCTATGGGTTAGAAGATGAAGTTGGTTGAGATGCAGCTGAAGGTCCAGGTTATATTATCTGAGTTTGTTCAACCTTAGCGTTAACCTCAGGAGGAGCTTGGCTTGGTGAAGAATGCAAGTCCACAAGCTCTCCCCTTTTAATCTTCTGCTTGATGACTCTAATGTGCTCATCCATAGTGGATAAAGACATTGGACCAAGCCTCCTTCTAGATAATCCATACATCTTCAAGAAGCTTATCATCCTCTGTCTATCAACAAACTTCTTTTGACTCTTTTGGATGATGGCTCTTGACTTGCAGCTTCTTCCCTCATCTTTCTCTTAGCAGCCTTTTTTTCATTGATGAACTGTTGTTCCATCTGCTTAAGATATTCAAATTCAACATACTCATATGAGAGGGGAAGAAGTGCAGATGCTTGATACAGACATGTGGCACATAGGTAGTTGATCATGTTTTGTCTATCAGCCTCCTTATCTACCTGAGGTTGTTTAGTTGCCACAACCTCTCTCTCAGGGCTTTTATGAACTGGAGAGAGAGTAGGAGCATATTTGTATAGCCTCTTTTGCCTTCTTTCTTCTTTAACTCTGAGGAGCAATTTCGCATCCTCTGCCTCCTTCTTCTCCTTTGTCAGCATTAAGTCTGCCAGTTCATTTAGCTCTTTTAAAGGAAGAGAGATGAGTTCATCAATGTTATAGTTCCTGCTTACCAAATAGTTCAATCTGGCAGCCCTTAACTTATCATCCTAAGTATTTAGCCTGGGGGTTGTCCTAGGCCTTCAGTGGCAGCCCTCAGCACCTTCACCAATTGGTGCCTCACTAAGGGTACATGAAGTTGAAGTGGTGGTTACTGTGACAATGCTTATAGGTTCAGTCACTAGGCCATTAGTCAAGGTTTCCCCTTTGAAGCTAATCTTAAGGTCAACCTCAACATCCAGTTGACCAATGACATTATCTGTTTGCATTTGTCTTCTTCTTTATCTGAGTTCTTTAATAATCATGTCTTAAATTCTCTCAGCCAATATGTCATCCTGCTTGTGTTGAGTTAGGTTAACAAGTGGCATATTGAATAGAGAAAGACTGTCATTAGTTGAAGATCTGAATATTGAAGACCTCATGTTGTCCTTGAAATCTATGTAGTATCATGGATCTTCTATTAACATCACAACTACAACCATATATTTCATTTACAGCTCCGTAGGGTAGGGATGACATTGCCCTTGGCATACCATCCTTGAATAGAATTTGTATAAGAGAGTCCTTATTAGGGTGAACTGGAGGAGGTTGCTGATTTTAGGCAATTACAAGTGAGGGTGGTGAATCCTCAATGTCCATACTCTGAGAAGGACTCCCAAATTCTATGATTATGATAACTTCTGTGACAACCCGAAATTTTCTGTGATTTAATATGAAATTTTTATGTGAAATTATGATTTATGATTTATTTTATGATTTATTTTTATATTTTTATTATTAAGCAATAATAATAAAAATATAAATAGTAATAATAAATATGTTGGACCAAAAGAACCAATGAGCCTGATT
>BJCN01122482.1:0-13687 GCA_018326445.1 Flaveria brownii
GGGTTGTGGGAAACTAAACAATGTTATCCTATATGATTATGTGATCATTTGATATTATACTTATGACTATGCTGTCGTGAACACTGATTGAACACGACACAAGTCTCCATTTGTGTACGGGTGTCGTCATGGCACGCTTGTCATCATATCTATATTGCATCTCTATTGTTAACCATGTGTTATGACGATCCCGTCTCGCTCGCATCCCCGTGTTTCCGCTATCAGTGGGGGTGTGACAATTAAACATAAATTTATTTAATATAAATAAGAGTAATAAAATTAATGTTTTCATCACATATTTGTAAACTGCAATTTGCAATGGGTAAACTGTAATAAATAAACATTGCAAACAGTTGTTTACGAATATCAGTTGTGTAAAATCCAAATCAATGACATATGAATCCATGCTTTGATACATATATTATTAGTTCACATATAACACATAAATATAAAATATAAAGGTTTTTTCTTATTACATTAACTTATATAACTGAAAACGTATAAATAAGATACTTTCCAAGTTAAATAACTCTCTACAAAACACATCACAACTGAATCACAAAATAAAATATTACATGATTCCATATCAAAGCATGTGTATTTTATCTTCAATTAGAATCTCCTATGTCAACCTTCATGGCAAGTATTTATAAAATGTGCATCAAAAGATATTATCACATTAACCTAATTAATATAATATATATGCTATCAGTCACATGATAAAAGATGGTTAAATATCACTTTAATCAGCTCCTTGAATTGATTTAGGGAGTACTTGTGACAGTTTTGGTCCTATACTCCTATAGGCAATTGTGCACATGGATTTTTGTATTTTAAAAGCACATGTGTTGGGCTTATTTCCATGAGGTGTGTCTTCAAGAATCTTTCCATGCACAGTTGCATACTAATTAAAAGCACACCTTTCTAGACATGTTACATAGTGAACAATCCACAAATGGCTATCAAAGTTACCAAATCAATTAATAAAATAATGGTTCAAAGGGGTATCTTACTTAGAATTTAATGACATAAGCATGTGGTTCAACAGTCGATCTCATGCTTTATTTTATAATCAAGCTATTACCCTAGACAATAAAATCAAAAACAACATGCTAAATTTTGAAAACTTGGATCTAGGCATTGGATAAGATCATACAGACCATCCACAAAAAAAACATCAAGACCATACACCTTTAAGATGATATATAGACCATAATTAAGAAAATGCATGTACATTTATACATCTAACTACTTAAGGATGAAGATTGTATAGAGTGTAGGTTGAATGATTGAAAAGGATACCTATTTCCTTGAGCATTCGTAAATAAATATACAAAGTACAACATGAATATAGGAGAAATACATGGATCACCTAACAACCCTTTTGACTAGTATAGGGTTTAGACTATTCTAGAATACAATTTAAATATATTATGTAGATAAATAAAGTTAGTTTCTATATATGATCCTTAATAGATTGAAGGTAAGGTTACCCTCATGTGACTAGAGATCATGGGTTAAATTCGAGTTGTGAAAAAAGCCTATTGCATAAATACAAGATAATGATGAGTACATCAGGCTCAAAGTGGTCTCATGCACACCTTAGAACAATGTAGGAGCCTCTTGCACGGTTTTCCTATACTTTTAAGGATCATTTACCATATATATAGGAACTCATGACAACGTCATCAGGATGTGACGACAAGAAGTTAAATAAAAACAAGAAGCTTGTAGACAATTCACAATGCTACACTCACTTCTTCACACAATCATGCTCACTCAGTTGCCACTTCGACTTTTTACACATTCTTTCTACAAACTCATTTACCCGACAAGACAACCGATATGATTCTCAATTGTAAGCCAGAAATCATTGGTTGTCTTATGAGTTTTGGAGGGTAGGCCTACTTATTTTTGAGCTAAAATAGTAATAATTTTGTTAAGAAATGTTAAGGCTCAACACCATGCATAAATCAGCCCATGCATATATACATAGGTGATGCATACACACATTCATAATCTTAACTTTCATACATAGATATATGAAATCACATAAGACATATAAAATAAATAAATAATGTTGCAAGGTGACAAAAGATGAACGAGGGAGCTCCCTTCAGTCCAAGCACAGATTAGCAAGGGATGAAAACTATCTCCCGCATCATTCAGTCAATCAAAGTAGCATAAAATGAACCCTTTTCTACTTAGTGGTTAAATGAATGAGTCGGCAGCTAATTCAATTCCTTAATCACATCCATGAGTGGGCTGAAGGGAGCTCCCGTCATCATAATTAGCTCGTTAATCACATGTTTCAACAAAGAAATTAAACCAAAAAAGAAACGAATTGAAGGTTTTTATATTTGCATAAGTCTGACTTGTTATAGTACACAGAGTACACAACAGTAGAATTTGTGTTGAAGATCTATTTGCAATTATTGTCCTCGTTGATTGCTAGCATACTCATGTGCAGAAATCATAGTAAAGAGAGTACAAATGTTATGGCAAATACTAAATCAATCAAACAAAAACTAACATTAATTCTCCTACTTCTTTTCTTGAGTCTTGTTAGAAATAATCAACCTAGATCTTTGACATGAAACAAACAAACGAACTAAGTAAATCTTACTGATACCAAATTAAAACTACTGGTTATGCATCTTTACATGATAAAGCATATATAATCAAACAAATTATTGATCTCATGTAATCATGAGTGGGTGTTTTAGCATACATAATATATAACATCAAGATTCAAGAACACCATTTTAAGTTTCAAGATCTATCTTTTCCATTGTTAATAACCCTTTTGGGGGAATAAAAAAGAAATTGCAGCAAACACATTAATAGCCTTCCATTTATGTTCATTTTTTCTTGAAATATGCTACAACTAAATATATATGGTCTATGAATCTTATCAGTTTCCTTACTACAGATCTAGAAAAGTAACAAACTAAGAACAAAAACTTAAATCAAGATTTCAAGAACAAAAACTTAAAACAAAAAAGGGGAAATTAAAAAGTTACCAAGAAACCCTAATCTTGAAAAGATCATACATCAAGACACCCTAGAACTCTTAAGTGTGTGTGTGTGTGTGTGTGAGAGAGAGAGAGAGAGAGAGAGATTGACTAGTGGGTATATCTACTCAATATCAAACAGCAGTTAAGTATCAAGAATTGAAATCTTGAATATGCAACAGTGAAGTGTGTGTTTTATAGAGAGAAAGAAAGCTTAACTGGGTGTATCTAGCTATATACTCCATATCCATGTATAAATTCAGATGATTGAAATGATATCTGCAAATTAAGAATGAAGGCCAACAGTGACTGATGTTTGTGGGTCGCAATGTTTACGGAAGGAATCAGGTGAGAGTTTGTAATTATGGAAAAGGAAACAAACAGCTGATGGGTCGCTTTTATCATGAGAGTCAGAGTCAAGATCTTTTTATTTTTTTAAAGTATAAAAAAGACACAAATATTGAGCCAAAAAAAAGCTTTCAAAGATCTTCCCAAATCTTTCACTCCACAAAGAATAACACTCATAATATATTGCTATGATGGTGAATGTCAAGTTAAAGTTTAAACAATGTGTGAGTGTGAGTTAATTAGAGTTAGTAGTTTAAACCTCACATTTGGCTTTGGTTTAGAGCTAGCCGTGATCGTCTCGAGTCGGTTGCTTGTTACGATGAACTGTGACGAGAGTGTCGTAAGCCGGTTACGCTTGTTTTTTATATATGTGAGAGAGATACTCTAGAGAGATGTAGTTGTTGGTGGCTGGATGGAGATGTATACAGAGATGAATGAAGAGGATGTCAGCAGCAATGAGTGTCAGGGTGTTACTGCTTCTGACCCTTTGACCAACATTTACTAGCTCCAAATTATTAGTCCATTTGTTTTCAAGATATAGATAAGATATCTTTGAAAAAATATACATTAAAAAAGTTTACTTTTCATCATTCATTTCTTTATAATTTCCTAAACAATAATAAAAACAAGACTTTTTAATTAATCATAGTTTACGAATGATTTGGTAGGCTATTGGTTTATACTAATAACATGTTTGTCTTCTTATATGTAGATAGATATATACCAACTACTCGCGACTTAGGGGATTAGTGTTATGATCTTTGTCTCTTTTAAAAAATTATATGAGTTTAAATCCTTACAAGTACAAGATTAAATAGAATTTAATAGTAAAAATTGATGTCAATAAAAGATATATAAAGATGTAAAAATCAAGAAGTATGGTGTAAAGCACCGTATTGTGTGCATCATGATCATGACAAAGACCTTAATCTCAACATATTATTCGATGGACTTGATTTACGTATCAGAAGTCAAACAAAATTATAATAGATTAATTTTGTGTTTATCTTAAGTTGGTGTAACAATTTGTATTATTGTGTTAACTTATAGTTTAGGAAGTTAAGTTAGTTAGTGATGGTTAAATGACCCACCGTTAGGAATTTGGGTAGCCACCTTTACCAGCCCAAATTCCCCTATAAATACCTTTGTAATTCACACTTTGAAAAACCTAATGAGAATTAGTATGCGATTAAAATCTGAGAATTAGTATGTGATTAAACCCATCCCAAAAATTGGTATCAAAGTAGTCTTACACGATCTAGTCAAGAAACCTTTTTCAAGAATCGATTATTGTTGCAAAAATCAATTTAATAAAGTTCATCAATCGATTCGAAAACATAAAAAGAGTGATTAAATCGGTTCATTTAAGAACCAGTCAATGTTTGATTGTTTAATCAGAAGCGATATATTGACAAAGGTCCAAAGACAAGAAGAAAAAAAAAGGGCAGCAGTTGAATTATAGGCAAAATTAAATGATTTAGTGTAGGAGGCAAAGGAAATACTTCTGTTAAGAATCATTTTATTAACATAATCCTTAGTTGTGTGAAGAATTTGGATTAAATATATGTGATAATTATTATTGTTAGTTTTATTAATTGTTTAGTTGAGTTTATAGTATAATAAGATTGAGTATATATGTTTATTTATTTGATTATTTAATAATGTTTGTGTTAGGCTAGCTATGAGTAGTATATGTCTGGTATAAATAGAAGGTTAATGAGTTTTTGTATGTGTGGTTTTGTTCTTAAGTTGGAATGTCTAAAAGCTGCGTTTAGTGTATAAACAAACTAGAACAGTTGGTTGTGTCGTCTCGAACAATGTATAAACCGGAGCGTGTGGCTTGTCATACGGGGCCATAATTTATGGTGATTAGTCATATTGAACAACCGTCACCACGAACCAAATAGTTGCAACTCTTGTCCATAACCGCCACCCAATTGTTTCCAGTCCAACAATCATGAATTGAAATAACTGTCACTAGTCTTCATGTCAAAATGTAGTATGAATAGAACCATTATCCCCCCTTAATCGTACCATCATATAATGAACCACCAAATAGGAATCTAAAACGTCACATACGTCCGCTATAATTAAATTCAACTATGGATAAAATCAATCAATTATAAAATGGTTCGATTGATTTTTATAAGGACATTTGATTTTTTAAGAAGCATAAAATGTGGTAGCATGGGCCCTGAAAAGACCTAACTACCCAGAGCAAAAAAAAGGTCAACCGATTTGAGAACTAACATAGGGGGTGTTCATGGACATTGAAAACAACCAAACTACCTAAAGCAAAAATGTAAGGGTGTTCATGGACATTGTAACAACTAAACTACCCAAAGCAAAAACATCAACCGATTAGAGATTTTTACAACTTGATTTTGACGGTTTGCCAGTTTAGCGTTGGTTTGGGACTTAACACCTACGATGTGAACCGAACATGAGCGTTTTATATTATTTTCAGAATATGAAAATATGTATGTTGTATTATGTCGAGCTATCTTTTATCGTTTAAAATTGTAATACAAACTAACAATATAAAATAAGAATTAAAAAATTATTTTCAAATTCTCGGACCGTCAAAACCAAATCAGCAAACTACTAAACCTACCGATCGAATCTACCCGCCCACCCGGCTGTTTGGTTTGGCCTATAACAGTCACAACACCCCAGGTGGGAGATTTGAGACTGACAAGTGACCACTAACTAACTAATAAGAACATAATGGGTAATCGTTTTTACTAAATACCATCAAACATATATAAGGTAATAATTAAGAGTTTGTTTATGATAAGAGGTTTTGACCAAAAACTCAAAATACAAGGCATACCAGATGAAAACAGTGTTAGATTGTTGTATGTATATTGTGTGTATCAATATATTACTGCTATGTTAGAGCAACAAGTAAAGCTCAACTGTACATTTGAAGGGAAAAGGATGCCAAAAAACTTTGGGTAGTTGAAGATCAAACTCAACGAAGAAAGCACACAGTCAAACAGAAACTTCTAGAACAACTGGAAGAACAAACTCGTTGACCCATCCCCAAAGGATCGTATATCTGCTGGTCTTACCAAAGCTCTGCATAGTGGACAAGTTCTCTCTCTTTCAAACCTGAAAAAAAAACATTATTCAACACCCGAACTTTTAAGATAATAATTTTTGCGTTTTTGTAAGCATAATATAAGATATGAATTGCTCACCATTCAGAAACACAGTCTTCACAGAAGATATGTTTACAACGCAATAAAATCGGAGCCTGCATCTTTTCCTGGCAAATAGCACACACATCTCCTGCCTCACTCACTTGTTCTGCTGTCGCATGCGTTCCATAATTGACCTCTTTTCGTGATAGTGCCTTTAATGCAGCATAGAAAGATCCAATCTGATACATAAAACAAGAGGATGTAGAAAATTAATTCACTCCCAGCTGCATAATGTTGAAAATTAAAGGACAAGGGGCAACTAATACCTTCTCAACAACTGATGTGAGCTTTAAGGTTAAATACAACCCTGTAGTCAAAGATGAAAACAGACTCCCATATTCTTTGTTCAAAAAGAATCGGTACCACACAGGGGCCGGTAAAAATGCACGGTATAGTAGAAGTGCGTACTCAACCAGAGTCAAGATTTGACCCTGAAATGCCAAAAATTAATAGAACTGAAACTCAATTGTTATAACATATGGTATACATAATGAACTATCATGTTGGATCACATTACCTGCCTACGAAAACTATGGCCCCTGCCATTTTTATAGTACATAAGCAATACCAACTTAAAAGCCATTGCTGCCTGTCGTACCATGGTATCTACAAGCAATAGAATTCAAATTTTCATATGAACAATGAAATACCATCACTAGAGCAGAGGTAATTAGAAGAATATATGTACCATTTACAATGATGGTGAATATAGCATTCCAAAATGGTGGTATTGCTTTTGGTGGAAGCATGAACAAAGGATTGCAAAGATCATCATTTTGGTACCACCAGTAAACTCCAATCACTTGAAGAATAAAAAGTATGGAATATCCAGCTAGAACAGATAGCTTTCTCTCCCCCTGCCAAATTCCTTCAATCATTAAGCTCTACAGGCGACGAGAGTCTATATAGTATATGTGTACATGTATTTAGAACCAAATTATACCTTTAACGCTGTCTGCTTCCGTAGAATATCATTTGATTTGTATAGGAACGCAGTTATATAAATTGTAACAAAGATACCTGCAAATGACCATGCAAGAAAATTAGTTGATAACAAGCTCTCGTGTTGTTCAAAAGATAAAGAAGTCAAACACAAACAAAATATTATCAGTTAATCACCATGGATGATTGTATGCCATATTCTAATATATTCTACAAAACAGCTAAATAAATGACATAATCCCAGATGCACCATAGAAATACAGTTTATCCATTGAGATTGCATAAGATAAATGCCCCAGCATTGCCAAACTTTTTGCATCTTATTGCTATGCAACATGAAGATAAGAGAAAACTTAGTTATAGTAAAAGTTGTGTTGTATGCATATTTGATCTAAGCAAAAAGTGAGGTATCATAGTCAGTAATCATCACTATACAAATTTCATTCTAAATAAGAGAAAACTTAGTTCTTGTAACAAAAGGGTTAAAACCTAGGATTACCTTGTAAGTGCTGACGAACGAAAACAATCAATAACAGCAATGAAAACGGAAGAATCTGTTCAATCAACCTCGAAACCTGCTGCAGATCATACCGTTGTTGGTATGCTGAATCCACGTTATTATTACTACCACCATTCTCACCACCTACATCACCTGAATCAGCAGCCTCCCTCTCTCCTCCACCATCAACAGCGTTCACCGGAGTCGGTTCAACACGACCCTCTTCTTGGCCTCTACCACTCGATATCCGAATCGAAACCTCACCGTTACCATCGTCACCGGTACTACTGCGATTACTAGCGGCACTAGAACCACTAGAGCTATGATCATGACGACGAAGATTGGAAATCAAACTCTCCGATTCTTGACCATCGCTGTTCGACCTAGGTCGAAGAACACCAGAATATTCAATTAAAGTAGTTACAGGTGCTTGTAGAAATCGTATTATAGGAAACGGAGAAGACGATGTCGTCGTCGTCGTCGTCGTCGTCGTTCTCGGCGAGGAGCTCCTCCTTACCGTCGGAGATGGAGGATTTGATGAATTCGGATTGTTATTCACATGATTATCAGAACTCGTGGAATCAACGGTTACACCTGATGTTTCCATCAATTGACGCATAAAAAGCCCCTCGATTACACCTTATACACGTTCAATCAACAAAATCCCCAAATTGGAGGTAACAAGGGTTAGATAGCGATTATACAGGTGAATATATGTATGTAATGATTCAGTGAAGAAAAAATTGTGAGAAAATGGCTTCGAAGATTGAATTGCAGGTGTTGAATTTTAGGGTTTTTTTGGTTTTGTTTGGAACCGATATGAAAAATTCAGTTCGATTCGGGAACGATGAAGAAATGAAGGAGTATATTGGAAAAAGGATTGAATTTGCATTAAAATTGGAGTAACGTGTGATCGCTTCCCTTAAAAATACGGGGAAAGACCGCGTACATCTTCCCTTAAATGGGACGGACCCTCCCTGGACCCTGCGAAAACGCGGGAGCTCTTTGCAGCACCAGATACGCCCTTTTTTTAACGTGTGATCGCTTCAAATTAAGAAAGAGTTTGTATGTGGAGTTTTATTTAACGTTTAGTTTAGGGTTAAGTTTGATTTTTTTATTTGAGATTTGTTGAAAATAAGTTTTTTTAATATTAAAAATATTAAATTATTTTTAAAAGTTTCATAAGTTATTTCAATTTTAATTTCAATCAATATAATAAAACTTTTGTAGTAAAATTGAAACAACATATGAAATTTTTGAATGTAATTGATGTTTTTTAATCTTTTAAAGGAAAATGATTATTTTAGTTAAATCTTAAGGAACAAAATTAAAATTAACTCTTTAGTTATTAGTTAATGCAAGTTTTACAAAGCGATCGAATTATTTTATGATCTGATGTACGGGAGGTGATGTTTGAATTAACTTTTGATTTGCTCAGAGTTCGTGAGGGATCATATCAATCTTTAAAATGATTATTTTAGTTAAACCTTAAGGAGAAAATTTAAATTAACTCTTTAGTTATTAGTTTATGCAAGTTTTACAAACCGATCAAATTATTTTGTGATCTGATGTACGGGATGTGATACTTGAATTAACTTTTGATTTGCTCAGAGTTCGTAAGGGACCAGATCAATCTTTAACCTGATTTATGTAGTTTTTTTAACGGCAGTGTTATTTTTATATAGTTTAGGTTTATAGTTTTTTACAAGAGGTTGTTCATAAAGATGAAAGATAGAAAAAACAACAAAATTAGTTTTATAAAGCCTCTCCTAAAAGACTCGGTTTATTTGAAGATCTCTTTCAAATATCAGTTTATTTGAAGATCTCTTTCAAATAATATATTAAAATGCCCTTAAAGTTCCTCTCTTTTGTAATCGGTGCACATAAAACATAATAAATTAAAATAATCATATAGATACTTTAAAATATGATACATTAATCATGACATATAGTGTTATATTATTATTGTATAAACCCTGGATTCCTTTTGGGTTGGCTAAATACTACCTCTTTTTCTTGTTCATTTAATTGATTTTAATTTTCTTTTTCATGTATTTATATAAACATATTAGCAGCTATATATATTTTAAACATATAGACACTCATATAGCCACTTATATACGTCTGTATACATTTACTATGAACGTGCATACATTTGTATTTTATTATTTTAGATGACGCGTTGATTAAAAATTCATGTGTGAATGCATACCTTTTTTTTAATGTAAATGGGCCAGAAATGAAACTCAGAGAGAATTCAGGGTGCAAGTTGTGTAAACATGTTTTGACCACCGACATGTAGACGGGCTTCCACTAATATTTTGGAATGCAAGTTTTGACCCCTTTATTTCTTTATTTTTTCTTTTATTGATCAAAGTTTGTGTTAAATCTAATAGAAAGTAATAACTATAGAAATTCAAAAACATTTTTAAAAATAAGACGTTATTCATCATCACATTTTTTCTTAAAGATGGTTTATTTATATATCACTGGATCACTAACTAATAAATCTTTAAGAATTTTTTTTCTATGTTATTTCCTTAGGAATGTTACAAACTTATCTTTATATTTTACATCTTTTTTCTATATTGTTATTTGTTTTCACCTAGTAGATCTTGACCATATGTCTATGTAATGAAATGGGCCTAGCTTTATACCGATTTATTGCTATGACATTGTATCTTACATTATGATATCAGTAAGTGTAAATTAAATGAATTAAATAATAGTATAAAATAATGAATTATATGAATTATATTGGTATAAAATAATGAATTATATTGGTATAAAAGAGAAAACTATCCTAAAATTACGAGAAAACATAATTACAATAAGAATCTTATTATTCGTTTTCAAATAACAAATTACACCTTAAATAGCACTTGCAGACAATGTTCATGAATAACCGTTATATGCGTCTCTTGCCTATAGTTTTCTCCACCGGTACCCGCTTGTTGCCGGCCTCTTGCTCGTTATCATCATTAGTCCAACTCATTTTATTCTTTTTACCTAGTTTATCAAGTCATATTATTTGTTTTTACCTGATTTTATTAAAGTAATCAATCACATTAAATATAATATTAATTCGTTCATAAGTAGATTGTTGAAAATGTAAAAGACCATACTTTCCACATTAAGTTTTTCCTTTTTCAATGTTTTTCTTTTTTCCTTTTTCTTGGTTTGTTTGTTTGTTTCTTTCAAATTTTTATTTTTATTTTATTTTGTTTGTTTGTTTCTGTCAATAATTTATTTTGTTTGTTTGTTTCTGTCAATAATGAAGCCATGAAGGGGATGCAGCACAAATTTTATTTTTGGTGTGCGTTTTACCTTATTTCAATTAATACTTGACATCATTATTGAGTTAAGCTTGATTGAAAAGATAACCTCATTTATTGCCATTATGTTGACACTTTACTATCATAAGAAGATTCCTCATTACTACTTTTAAGATGTAATGTTTAGGGGTTTGAGAAACAATGACATTAAATACATAGAAGTTTGAGAAACTTATAATCTTCATATATTACCAACAATCATTTTTTTATTTTATTTAAAATATATATATATGACAAACTATATGGTGTTTAGCTGTTTATATACATATGAATAATGTCCTAAACTCACAAAGGAAATATGAGCATTTGGTAGCTTATAATGCAATTGTGGTATTCATGAATTGTGTTGATGAAGCACCGGGTTTCTTCAACTCCAGACAATAAAAATGCCCAGACAACATATAAAGCAATATACCCAAACCCTTCTAATTCACATCAAACAAAGTACAAATCAAGAGAATCCTTTAAGACCCCATAACTTCCAAATTTGACTCCTTTAGGGTTCATAAAAAAAGTATCATAACATTACTCGCCACCGACATGTGATAAAGATCATAATTGATGCTCTACATAATTGATGTTCTACCCCATAACTTCCAAAACCACTTCCTTCATAACCCTTCACATACCCGACTCCATTCAGGTTTAATTCTCAACCAAATGTGTTATCCACTTATAGGCGAGGATTAGAAATCCTATTAAATATTAACCATCAAGTAAGAAGATGAGACAAGCTTGTAGCAAACGTGAAAACGGGATGATGCGGGGATTTAAAAGATTTTCCCAGAAAGTGAAATTTTTAGACATATTAAACATAACAGGAGCCTGCCTTCTGATGGGATGCATTATTACATTCTGGGTGGGTATATAGAAAACATGCATGAAACAGATGAGACAGGAAACTATAAAGATGCTTAACTAATGACTAGTTATTTACCCTCTCCAGTTATCCTTTAGCTGCCTAATCTTCCTCAATGCTTCAACCGAAGACTTGCATCCAACTTTCTCCTGCATTTTAAAATGGAATTACGTGTTGCATTTTAATTTAGCACTTTCGGAAACATAAGCATTATAATGGAGTTATGTTATTTATAATTTAAGGAAATTATGTGTTGCAGATTTTGAATTGTCTTTAGAGCCAATCCGTCAAAATATTTTCTGTCTGCCTGCTTTAGTTTTTCCTTTTAAGCTTGTGCGGAAGTAGAGAATGTTTAAGAAAACAGTAAGACCTGAACTTCAGGTAGATCAGCTCGCATGAACGGGTTGATTTCTAATTCTTCTTCGATGGTGGATGGAATAGTTGGAAGACCTGATTGCCTCTGCTGTTGGGCCCATGATAACTTTTGTGATATCTTGGCATTCTCTGGTTCAACGGTTTGAGCAAACTGCAAATTCTTCACTGTGTACTGAAAAGTAATAGAATGGTCACAAGAAAGTTAGAATATAATCAACTCCATAAGTGGATGTTAGTTTGGTTAGAAACCGGTCAAATTGAACCAAGTGTTATAGAACCAAACTTAGAAGAAACAGAGGCAATTCCTAACATTTTATCAACAAAAGCATATATGTGGATCCAAATATATGAAAGCATGATGAAAATTTACCTCATGGCCACAGTAAACTCGAGTCGGTTTTGGCAAAGAAGCCAAAGTGACACACAGTGACTCGTACATCTGCTCTGCTGTGCCCTCAAAAAACTTGCCACAGCCAGCAACAAACTACAACATAATAGAGGCAATTTATTTTCTCCACTGGTAAAATAATTATGTGGAAAGATGTAGAAACATAGACCACAAGTGTCTTCACCACTCACCAGTTGAGCAACTAACATGGTGTAAATAAGGATAATAAAGATTTGAATGTACTTTGTGATAATGTTTGTATGGAATATGATAGAATGAAACAACTTAATAAACCCACCAGTGTGTCGCCTGTGAACACAGCAGGATCTTCTTCTTCTTTTCCAGTCAGATAGTAACTTATGTGTCCTTTCGTGTGGCTGCAAAGCAACAAACCGCATTAAACTGCAATCACATATTGAGAAAAATCCCAAGCTAAAAATTTTTAGTTGCCTGTTGTCATCATAACGAAATATTCATGCTATTGTTCAGGGTGAACCAGATTGCTCTATTTTGTGATTATATAAAAAACAGTAAACTAAGAGATTAGTAGTGTAAACTTGTATTGAACTGTTTGCATATCATATGTCGGAATGTGACCAAACAAAAAAAAAATAACATACCACGGTGTGTGAAGAGAGAGTATATGAATATCAGCCCCAAGCAAGAGTTTATCGCCATTTTCCACCTTATTAGTACATCCTTTCACGTTATCAATAGAACC
>BJCN01122503.1:0-10482 GCA_018326445.1 Flaveria brownii
TCAGTCGCATCTGGTCCAGGGGCGACTGGACCTTCAGTCGCATGAACACCATGCGATTGGACCCCAGTCGCATGTGTTCCATGCGGTTCGTCCTTCATTCGGGCGGTTGAACTCCAATCGTACGGTTGAGCTTCAATCGGCCGAATAGCATGCGGTTGAACCTCCAGTCGCATAAATCCCAGGTGACTGAGGCTCAATCGCACAACCTACCAAAAAGTCAAACTACCGGGTGTTACATTGGTGAAGTTGAATGTTTTTTGTGGAGAGCTTGTGGCTGGTGATCTACTTGTAGGTCCATCTAAAGATGTTGATGATGTTCAGAATGTTGGTGTTACTGAAAGTGTTGAAAATTTGTATGTTTTAAAAGAAGATGTTCAAGGTTTAGAGCATTATAAGATTGTTCAAGGACTTGAAGCTATTGCTGAAGGTTTGACTAATGAAGTTAGTGAAGTTCAAGAAAAGTTAAAAGTTCATGCGGAGGATGGTGTTGAAGCTAAGATGGTTGTCGATAGTCATGTGTTTGAAATTTTTAAGAAGACTAAGAGTGTTGAAGTTGGTCAAGTTGAAGATACAAAGTGTTTTGATGTTCTTGAGCCAGCTCCAACAAATTTTGATGAAGCAAAGGTTGTGGAAGAGAAAGTTTACATGTCATTCATGGTTGATGTTGTAAAATACATACTTGAATCGTTAAATCTAGAAAACCAAGGTATATGATGATCTTTGTTATTAGAATATGTTGATAAAGTTCAATGATATTGAGCTCACAAGGAAATTCAAATGTTGAAACTTGTGAAACTTCAATACATTAGTAGAAAATATAAAACAAATTAAAAGGTTTTCAAAGATAAATTGATGGAATGAACAAAACAGTTAATCAATTGCAATTAAATTTTCAGGACAAAATATGTGTAAAATCAGACTTATAACAATGAAATGATGATCTCGCATTTAAAATAAACCAACCCAAAGATAAATTAGCTTCGGCTAAACTCACAATTAAGAAATATGAACTTTAATCAACTATGGTTAAAGGGATAATGCACAGATGACCCAAAAAATTAATTGTGATAAGAGTGGTGTTGGTTACACTAATATTATTCCATCAATTAATAACGATTATACACCTACGCCTTCATCATATAAAAATGATAATGAAGACATGTTTTATGGAGTGGGTTTTCAATCCAAGACTAACCTAAAACTATAAGTTAATGTGACATTGACTGTTGATCCTGAAATCTTATCTACTGATAGAGTTTTTTTATGTAGAACCTATGAAGCTGGTGGGTGGGTTGGTTGAAGATTATATGAATGAAAATGATAGTTTTAGTCAGAAGAATAAATATAAGACATGTAATGGAAAAAATTATTATAGTCCAAAAGTCTCATGTGTTGGAGGAAATTGTTAATGAAAATTTGATAAAAGTTCAAGTTTGTGAAAAAATTATGGTTTCTAATGTCTCATCTATGATTAAAACTAATTCTAAACCAACATGTTCAAAATCATTAAATAAATCAGAAAAACTAAGGGAAAACTAAGCACAACCAAAAATAAAATTAAAATCAAAAGAATTTGACAAACTAAATCTAACTTAAAAACTAATTTAAGAATAGATTTGTTTCAAAACCTTGGTAAGGATGTTCATATCTTTAAGGACTTGGATACATGTTTCTTCAAAAATAATCTATCATATATTTCTAACCATTTGAAGCCAAGTGTTCCAAGAATAGGTAAATCAAAGTATGGTTTCACTCCAACAAATTGTCCAATAGAAGCCACAAAGGCAACAGAGCAAACCTAAAGACAAAGGATAAAAGCACAAAGGCAAATAGTTAAATAAGTGTCACAAAGCACAAAGGCAAATGGTTGAATAAGTGTCACAATGAAAGGATCCAAAGTCAGTTGGCCAGAAGTATACAAAAGAAGGATTCTATGATATGTTTGGAGTGTGTCACACATAATTCAATAATTAAATCAATAGAGTTTTTATCACAATCCAGGGTGTCAAAACGTTAAAATGATGAACAATTCAAAGGCTAATTCATTAGAATCATCTTGTGAATAATTTCATAAGCCTAATTAGTTTGTATATAAATTTGATCTGGTTTTCAAAGACAAGATATTGCTAAAAACAAACACAAAGTAAAATCAAAGGCTGTTAGGTAACAAAATAAAACTAATAAACCAAAAGATAAACAAAGAGTGCCATAACCAAAAGTGCATAAACAAAAGATTACCAAATCAAAAGAGGAAGTGAAAAAGTTCACAAAGCCTTAACTTATTTGGAAATCAAAAGTCCAAACAACAACACTATCATAAAATGGTGAAACAATTTTTGATGATAAAGAGATATGACTTATACAACCGTAACTTACTTAGATGAGAATCACCAACCCAATTCTATTTTGGCTTGAATCCCCAAAACTAACCAATTCATTTTATATATGCAAGGACTATTAAGGACGACTATTGATAACTTATGGCATGTTGATAGTGCTTATTCTTGACACATGACAAAGAACATATCATTGTTGCACGATGTTCAATCATACAACCCTGGTTATGTAATTTTGCAAGTGACAAAGGTGGAACGATTACATGGAACTTAATGAACAGTGATGAATAGAGTGTTAAGTTTTGAAGATGTGAGTTATATAGAAGAGTTGAAGCACAATTTCCTAAATGTCTCGTAAATTTATGACAAGAACTACTCAGCTTAATTTATAGCTAAGGACAATGACATGTATATGTTAGAGTCAGGGTTTGTGGTACGTAATGAATGAACTTTGTTGAGAACTCCTAGAGACAATGACATGTATATTTTAGATATGAATATTTCATATACTTCAATACAACATATTCCTTGTTATTAGAGGCATTGGAGAGCGATTCTATTTTATGGTATCATTGATTAAGGCATGTTAACCTTAGCATAATAACAAACATGTCAGAGGGAATCACGTTGTGGTCATGGCGTAGAAAGAAATTTTCCTTGTTGAAAATTGTTTATCATATTCCAAAGGTAAACAACCCATTATGAACAACTTTGTTGACTCTTTGCTACAACTATTGTATATAGATCTTTTTGGTCATGTGAATATGTTAAGCTTAGGTTCCCGATCTTACTGTTTAGCTATTACTGATGACTTTGCTAGATTCACTTGGATTTTATTTTTAGCAATGAAAGATGAAACTCCCCACTTGCTGATTAATTCATGACTTTGTGGAACATTAAACTGATTTGAAGATAAAGTGCATCCGGGGTGATAATGAAACTGAGTTTTGCAACAGAGTGTTGAACGAGTTTTGTGATTCAAAAACAATTGTGAGACAATAAACTGCTGCTAAAACTTCACAACAAAATGTAACCAGAATGGACATCAATAATCAAAGCATGAAATTATTCCAATAACTTATGCCGAATGTTAGAGTTGACAAGAACAACTCATGACCATGGTAAAACATGATACCTTCTTTAAATTCAAAGCTAAGGAGATATAGTGGGGTTAGTGAACATTGCTAAATAATTGTTTGGGAGTCAGAATCTGTTTAAAGAGCTTGACGAATATCATGACGAACGAAAGGTTCTTGGGAAGAGAAATCCAATAGGTAGCCTTCTGGTGTTCGGTAAAAAGCATCAGTAGTTGTGTTGAATTTACTGTAAGGCCCCGTTCCCGCCAGCACCCGTCAGCCGAACAGGAACCGAGATCGTTGATCAGAATGGGAACGGGATTGATATGGAGGTGGGTGAGAGTAGTGGTAAAGGAGGACAGCAATTGGATTTGAATTATGATCCTGTTAAGGATGACTGCTGGCTACGCAGCTGTAATAGAAAAGGGATATGTGCATGATGGGGCATTCAAATGTTTTGTTTCTCAAGTTGAGCCGAAGCATGTAAGTGATGCCTTGAAAGATGAGGCATGGGTTAATGCAATGCAAGAAGAATTTCTACAGTTCAAAAAGCTGGACACTCACAGCTGGTCAAATCATCACACATAAAACATATATTTATACATTAATATTTAAAAAATGTTACAGCAGAATAACTTTCCATTTCAATTCAAATGTTTTTGCAAGTTAATACAACATTCATTACAAAATATCGTTTGTTCGCATTACAATACAAAAACATTAAATAAAAGAATACCATCCAAAAAGAGCTGAGTAGTTGCCACGTGCCATCCTCAGAAACATTACCTGCCAACTGGAAACACATAAAAAGTCAACGTTGTTGAGTGAGTTCATATTCGTTACTTTCATTCACATTCGTTCATGCTTTCTTACTTTCATTCGTACATTCATTACTTTCAATGACATGTATAATACCCCAAACATTGTGCACGAAGCTAGTTACTAGGCCTGAGGTTTTTCATAGACCTCGAACATTGTGCACGAAGCTGACTCCAGTACCTAGGGCAAGTACATTCAACACTTATCTTTTCTCTTTCCTTCCGGATCAATGTCATGTGCTATACCCCAAACATCATGCACGAAGCTGGTTACTGGGCCTGAGGTCTTTCATAGACCTCGAACATTATGCATGAAGTTGACTCTAGTACCTAGGGCAAGCGGCAAGGATCCCATACATATGGTCAATCACAAGGATTGGACCCCAGTGTGCATCCTTCTGGGGTAGCTAACCCGCACACAGTTGAGCTAACACCCTTCATTGGGTGTGAACCTCCATACATTTGCTTGTAAGCCTTTCTTACTCTCATTCATTCATTCATTAATGCATGCATTCTTTCATTGCGTTCCTCTTTTCATTATCTTCCACTTTACGTTACATAATACTTTTCATTCATTCATAATCATTTAATGTAAGGCCACGGGAAAATAATCATACATAAACAGGAACATAAATATAAACATACCAAGACATCACCATACAAGACACCATCATACATACATGACATACATCATACCTATCGACATGCACAAGCATCAATCATACATCATCATACATGCCCATCATATCATCCATGACCTCAAAATCCAACTTACATGAACCCCCCTGGAAACCTCCCAAGTCAAAGCCTACATCTATCCATTCCTCCAAAAAATCAGAAAAATAAACTATGTCCTTTCGGGCGCATGAGCCCTATTTGGGCGTATGGGCACCACTCAGTCGCATGGCCTCCCAGGCGCATAAGAACACTTAGGCGAATAGACACTAGGGGCGAATGAACACTTAGGCGTATGGACTCTAGGGGCGAATGAACACTTAGGCGTATGGACTCCCAGTCACATAGCCTTCAGTCGCATAACCTTCATGCGTATGAACCTCAGTCGCATGGCACTCAGTCGCATGGCACTCAGGCGCATAGACTTCAGTTGCATGGCTTCCAGTTGTGTGACCTTCAGTCGCATGTTTTCCAGACGTATGACCCTCAGTCGCATGCCATTCGGCCGTATGGCCTCCAGTCGCATGTCATTCGGTCTCATGGCTTCCAGTCACATGAGCCCTAGCTGGGTGCAGAATGCAGTCTTCTTCGAACCTGCACTGCAGTTTCGGCCTCCAGCCCCTTTTCTAACCCATTTAGGCTAAAACCAACCATCCTAAGCCTTAGAAACACATCCCTAACATCATTCAAGCATCATAAGCCCAACACGAGTCCCACCCGTTCACACACAAACACACAAGCACATACATACGGGTTCAACACCCAACACTTCAAAAAAATGATTTCGTATGTGTTCCAGCCCCAAAATCAGTTGAAAACGTGTAAACGAGGGGTCCTAGAACTCATATTATCAGCCTCTTCGAATAGAGCTTCCTACAAACCCGCTTAACTTCGACTTTTGCACCTCGGTTTCTTTAAAAACCCGAAACTTGCCCTTTTCTCCCTTCCTTTCTCCTTGGGCGATTGAAATGGTGAATGGGAGAGGGGAATGGGCTGCCATTCCCTTTTACCCACTCTTCCAAACCTTTTTTTTCTTTTTGGCAAGATTGGTCCCTCAACTTGGACTTTATTTCTTTTCTTTCTTTTTATTCTTTTTTTTGGTTTTAAAGGAAAAAAACCGGGTGTTACATTTACCAAGGCGATAGCAATATCAAAATCAAAACCTAAAAGTTCACCAAATTATTTTTGTTTTTCTAGATTTTGTATAACATGATCCTATAGAATTTTTAAAGAATGTTGTTTGTGAAAATAGTAATATTTTTTCAAGAAATATTGTCAGCATTTATCAATAACTTATGTAATTCGATTCATATTCTGATGATATATGGAGGCTTGTTACATATAAGGACATAGTTTCTTGCTGAAATATTCTAAAGGGTGTTTAAGTTGAGATAAAATTATACCAATTCCAACACTCAAAGCATCATTCTCAAGTGTTAAAGGTTAGGTAAAATCTAAGTTGGAGAAAAGCCTCGTTAGAGATGGAGGACCAATGAAAAGCATCTTTTCATAAGAGGTCATTCAAGGGTCAAGCACCAACTGACGATAATAACCTATGAGGCCTCAAAATGCTTGAATACTGATCACTATTTTAAGGGTTTACAAATTTTGAATGGTAGCTATGTTTGATAGATCAATTGCTATAGTAATAATATGACCAAGATAAAAGACTTAGGGTTGACAAAAGATACACTTAGAAAGTTTAGCTGCCAAGTGATAGTTAGTAAGCAATTGTAAAGTGTTACCTAAATGGGACAAATGATCCTCCTAATTGTTACTATAAATGATTATACCATCAAAAACACCAACATAAACATAATGTAAATGATGGCGAAAAATATCATTCATGAGCCTTTGGAAAGTTGAAGGAGCACTGTTCAAAGCGAATGACATGACAAAGAATTCATAATGACCATCACAGTTTTAGTTTGTTGTAATTTAGCTATCTATAATTTTAGTTCTTCTAGTCATGGATAGAGAAACCCCTTTTGAGGTACAATGATAAAAACATCACAGGTAGAAATTTGATGGCGCATTTGTAACCAGCCATACCAATTCGGTGTAGTAATAGAACGAATAGATTGTTAATCAATTGAATCAGGACTGATATAAAACTTGAAATAAAATGTTTTGTGAACAATCCATTGCTCTAGGTTGTCACCAAAAAGCAAGGGAAAAGACCGTTGCTGGCTCGTGGCTACCCAACACGGTTTAACCATAGAAGTTTGGACCACGACCACCAGATAGATCAACATAGTCAAGGTGTGCCCCTTTAATGGAAGGCGAACAAATTGAGCTAACACCTCTTTGCGTAAAGACTCATGGCATGTCTGAGAAGGTACGAGGAGGTCATTGTCCTTGCGTAACTTAGCTTCATCATCCTTCAATTCAGCATCCAACACCTTCAATCAAGTGCCATCCACCATAGAAGCCAATGATATATAAAAATACCAATATAGTTAAGGCCGGCCTAATATTTTTAGGGGCCCTAATGGAATTAAAGAAAGTGAGTCCCTATTCTATAAAACAATAAAAAAACTGCAAGATCAGTGTTGGTCTCTCAACATAAGATTTACCTAAGAAACTCACTAAGTCTCATTCGGTTGATGAAGTAGAATCTCAAACTAAGTTGATAATAATATTATAATCAACACAAGAATGGTTTTTCAAGATACTTATATATATTACTTCTCAACTCAGTGTTACAAGACTCTTACAGGCATGGTTTGATGAGTTACAATAAGAAACTATATATACTACTATCTACGACCGGTTATACTTGGATAACCAGCTGGAATTTACAACTAGACAAATACTACATTGCTAGAGGTAAAACATCTATGATAAAATACTATCCTAGATTAGGTAGTCATGACAGGTCCATGACTTACCTTTTGTCACCAACTAAAGATGGTAACTATACTAATTGATAAAGGTGAATAATGAAATAAAGTATGGTCAACTGCATGGGCGTGGAAAAGTGCCATGCAGTATATAAGAATTGGCAGTGGATGTCAAACAACCCATACTTTTATCCACTGGTTCATAGTTGGTTCTTCAGAGGCCATTTATCCTTCGGAAGAATCAACTTCTTCTGAGTCTTTTGCAGGTCTTCATGACTTCATTCTTCAGAAGACTTTGTCTTGGACCTTCTAAGAGTGAATACTTTGGAAGAAGAACTACTTAGTCTTCAAAAGACTTAGTTCTATCTTCGAAAGTTCTTCATATACTTTGAAAGAAAAACTACTTAGTATCAGAAGACTTAGTTTTCCTTCTAAAGCTCTTCATACTTTAAGCTTCGGAAGATCTTCAACTTGTCTTCGGAAGAGTTGCTTTAGCTTCGAAAGACTTCTTCAATTGTACCGCAAAAATTCTTCTAAGTGTTGTGTTGGTTGCACCAGCCTCATATGATCCAACAAAAACAAACCTATAGAGGTCGATTCAAAGCAGACTAAAGCAAAGGTTCAAAAGCTACAATTTTACAAAAGCAGTAAATGATTAAATCAAAGCAAAATATTCGATAAATTAAACAATCAGAGATTTAAAGCAGGCTACTAATTAAAAAAACAATTTAGCAACCTATGAGGCAATGAACCTAATCAAGTTTGTTTGAACAAAAGTACAAAGCTACAATTCTATAAAAGCGGTATATGACTAAATCAAAGGCTTAAAAATTATAATTCTACAGAGATTCGATCAAAGGATTAAAAATTACAATTCTACAGAGGTCTATCAAAGTCGAAAAAGGAAAATTACTAACCTTTGTGGGTCACTGAGTTATATGCTAGACTGCGAGGCGACATGGTTCCTTGTATGGCGTTTGCTTTGTGAAATCCCAAGAACAAAATCATAGAGGTTGATAAAATGCCAATAATATAACAGGGACCCTCTGAGTTCAGGATGTGATTTGTGAGATTGTGGGTCACTAAGTCGATCAAAGAGGCTAGAAAGGCAAAAACTAAAGAACTATAGAAGTGTAGAATAAAGCTCGAAGCTTACTGCTTGGTGCCACTACCTTGCAGCCTTGGTGTCGTCTTTAATGTGTTGTGCGCAAACATGCAGCCTACAGCCTGCAGGTCGTCGACTCGTCGTCTCTTATGCCTCATCAACGACTCTTAGGAAAGCGATGAAAGCATTTTGATTGTGAGAAACCCTTCAAGAACCCGCTTCATAGTGTTACCTCTTTAATGTGTATACCAATGCCCATTATCCAATATAAAATTTTTAATAAAGACAAATATGGACCCTTAATTACGAGGGGCCCCTACTCAAAGCATCACTCATAGTCCTATGAGGTCGGCTTTTAATGTAGTGATGGGATATTTAACACAATTCAATGGTAGAATTCTAACACAAATTCATTAATGATTTCCAAGAGGAGATGAGAATAACATAGCAGAATATGGGATGGAGAAAAAAAACAACCTTCTAAAAATATACGCAATTAATTATTAGCTACACTAGCCTTTATAAGGCATTCTTGACATAGTCATGTAGCAATCTAGAAGGTTGCTTGATTCGGTTACCTATTTTCGGTGCTACTTGACCTGTGTTGGCAATTCAGGCAGTAGAGGTAGTCGGGTCTTGACTTTATCTCATAACTTGATTATGAGTTTAAATTGATTACATATCCTTTTCTATTTATTACTTATCATATCTTATTGCACATCACTAAGATAATGTAGAAATATATACTGATGTCATGTTTACTAAAGAAGCCTACACGATATCTAGCAGTCGATCACCTTTAAATCTTAAATGTCTGATAAGTGTATACCTATAATTATAGGTTGGTAACTATTTTGTAAGAAGGCACTAGAAGCAAGGTTTACCACGTAAGATGTCGGAAGGAGGCCAGAGAAGTATCTCTTTTATTGCATATAATGTAAACTAGATTTTTTGTCTCGCGCGTTACGCATGGTCTTTCGTCATGATCCCAAATATCAAAACGCACATGTCAAACACAATGTAACTGTTGCCGTTCCAACGTAAAATCGTAAAGCATGTAGAAAGGTAAAAAACCCGCAGTTACGACTCTCACTCCGTCAAAAATCTTAACGCCTACTCCGTCGTAAAAGTGATAAAATCATTTTTTTGAGCCCAAAAGAAATATAAGAAAAGCAAAACAAACCACAAAATAAAAAAATAAAAAAAACAAAAGTTACAAAACTAAATTCTAGCAACCCCAATTCATGTTTATAAACCATGTGTAATAAATATAAAAAACCAAAAGAAAAAAAAGAGAGAAAAAAAGTTGCTACCTAGATTTGAATCCAGGTGCACTAAGTTGTAACTTAACATCCTTCCAACCAGACCAAATTCTCCTATATATTTAAAAGAAGTTGGAATGAACAGTAAAACGGGGGCAATTCCGTCATTAACTGTTCATCACTTTCAATGCGTGAGGTACAAATGGTTCTTCCCTCTTATATGTCTCTGCTTCCTTTTGTCTTTCATTTCTACAGAGCTCAGTGGTGGTGGGTATAGAAACCATCGATGATCGATTCTCCGTTGCATGTGATACGGCCAGCTTCTTTCCCCTTTATATTCCCCATTTTACCTTCCATCTTCGCAGAT
>BJCN01122505.1:2864-15130 GCA_018326445.1 Flaveria brownii
TACAACTCTTCTATATGTCACATATAAGGCTATACGATACGTATAGCAAACTTCGACACTGAGTAAGAGTAAAAATTTAAAGGGCTATCATAGTGGTTATAAGCCCCGTATAGGGATATAAGTCTCCCTCCCCTATACGACACGTATATGACTATATGATTTGTATAAAACTTTGAAGTGTTAATTTATAATTTTGATGTGTCACAATAACCATACTTTTTAAATAACTGACCAGATATAATCACCAGGCTAGTATAGTTGTAAATGTGTATTCATTCCATCCAAAAGAAACCTGTTAAATTTAAATTGAGACATAAAGCAGAATCAAATTAAAGTATAATCTGATTAAGTTAGTAAGGTTCAAAAATAATAAACCAACGGACTAGATTAAAATGATTAATAATGCAACAATTAAAATATAAAAATTTAAAAGCTCGCAACAGGGCAGTTACTTCTCAACACCTACTGCCCACGTGGATATTATAGCCCCAACCTCTCAAAACACACGTGTCGGTCACTAAACCCCCTTTCTACCTACAAAAACGCTTAATCTGTTACTTTGTTTTCTTCTTTAACTACGCCTACGTGGCGGTGCCCTCCCCTTACACACCTACACGTGTCATCCCACCTCCACCACCCACATCTTCCAAGGGCATAATGGTAACTTCACATCCCCCAACACATTAAAAATCTCCCCCACTTTCTTCTCCTTTTCATACCTACATACACTTTCTCTCTCCCTGCAACAATCTCTCTCCCTGCAACAATCTCTCCCCCCGCCGGCGGAGCAAAGTCCGGCAAGATTTTCCGGCGAAAATCTTTTTAATTGTCTAGAATTTCGACCGGAATATTCTGCTTTTCGTGTTATAAATGCTGTTTGGAATCTTTGTAAAGAGATCATAGATGCTTTAGGAATTACTCCGGCGACGGAAAAATCCATTGAAATAGCAAAAAATCTTGTTTTTACGATGGATTTGTTAAAGGGTTTCGGGGAAAAAGGTGGTTGTTTGAAAGGGGAAAAGCTTGATGAAGAAGACGTAGAGCTGAGTTTAGGGTTGTCGTCCAACGGCCGATTTGGGGTTGATCGCCGGAAACTGGTGGTTGATCAGAATAATAATAATGATAATAATATTAATAGGCTAGTTCGGTGTTCTTCAATAGCTGATTTCTCTAGCTTCTCGTCGGAAACGGAGGATCCGACGTCGCTGACGCTTAATTCTCCGTTAACGAGGACGTGTTCGCTGCCGGTGGAGACGGAGGCGGAGTGGCGGAAGCGGAAGGAGTTGCAGTCGCTCCGGCGGTCGGAGGCGAAGAGGAAGAGGGTTGAGAAGCTTAAGAATGGGAATGGGAGGGTGGTTAAAGGGTTGTCGCCGGAGGGAAATTGTGAGGTGAAGAGGAGGAGTTTGGTGACCGGAGATCAACCACGGCGGTCGCCGCCGCCGTCGCTGCTACCTCCGCTTCCGAGGCCGCCGGCGTTTCCGTCAGCGGTGTCTGTTGGATCTCCGGCGAGCGGCGGATCCTCCGGTGTTTCGGATTTGGAAAGTCAACCTTTTTCAGGTATATCGCCTTTGTTTATCAAAAGATTCTAATGTTTTGTTTCACTACGTAATTGTTGATTTTTGTATCTGTTCTATAAGTTATGTTTCATGTTAATTACGTGAGATTAGTTTAGGCAATTAACAATTATAAAGAGAACCGAATCGGACGTCGGACGTCGGTTTGATGGTCGGATCGATCGGACCGGATTTAAGAACCGGATAACGTCATAATTATAATTATATTATATATATATATATATATTATATAATTAAATATAAGTAATTTATATATGATTTATTATAGTTATATATAAAAATTAACTATATATCTAACACACTAATTTATGGTTTAACGCTATTTTTTTACCAATAAAAAAAAATACCAAAATCCGGTTCGAACCGATCCGGTTTCCCTGTCCGACCACCTGTTCGTCCCGTCCCGGCCACCTAACCGATCCCCGGTCCTAATAACATTGATTATAAACATTTGGTTAGTGCAAAGTTTTTGCTATATGATTGTTACGTAGTGGCGAAAACATTTGGTTAGTGCAAAGTTTTTGCTATATGATTGTTACGTAATGACGAAACTTGAACCAATTTATGGGTACAGTACGAAAACAAAGTTGTTTTAATGTGCGAATTTAATGTATGTATAAAATGTTTTAAACTACTGGCAAAAACGAAAAAAAGAGGGGCAGTGGCCCGGCCCATATTAAGCTTCCTCAATGCGGTTATGTAACTGTATAATTGTAGACGCGGCTATATATTTAAAATTGGTTTTGTATTAAATGCGTATTTAGCGCGACTAAGGTGGTAATTATATTCTATTCTTTGAATCAACTTCTGAATGTTGTTTCGTATGCGATCATATAACAGGAACCAACAAAGACATTGAGCTAAAAAGCACCGCAACTCAGCAACCCGATACACGGCAGATCGCAAAACAACCCGTAATGCATCATATTGCGGGTACAATGCCTAACAGATCAAACTCGATTCCTTCACAAACAACATCGTCTCAAACCATCAACAGAAGCCTGTCGAAAGACGAAACCTTAAAGATGATGTTCGCCGACATGCCCAGCGTTTCGACCAAAGGAGATGGTGTCAATGGGAAAAAGATAGAAGGGTTTTTGTACAGATACAGGAAAGGTGAAGATGTGAGGATAGTATGTGTTTGTCACGGCAGCTTCTTGACTCCGGCGGAGTTCGTTAAACATGGCGGTGGCGGCGATGTAGAACATCCTCTCAGACATATCGTCGTCGTCCCGCCTGCCCTCTGATTATGATTAGGGACGACAACAATCATTGTCGTCATCGGGAACTTGTTGTTTGGCCCTTTTATGTGCCCAAACCAAACATTTAATATAAGTTTTGTTTATGTCATTATATAAGTATTTTAGTATCATCATATTTGTGCTTTGTATAATCGGAAGTTTATACAAAAACATCAAATCCAGTCATTGTCATCATACAGCAATTCACAGATCACAACTAATACTGCTATTGTATCACATTAACATGACTTGAATCATTTCAACAGCCGTCCAGGTTGGACAGCGCTATGATGTGCGCAACAGCCGGGGCCAACATGAAATAAGATAGATAATCATCCAAGTCGTCATCTCGCAAGATATCGTTAGGTTTAACGTCACGTTGAAGAACGCATTGATCATGGAGATAAGCTGGTGCTCGAGCTACATCTAACACGATCTTGTGAAGGATCCAACAATCAATGGCTCATTGATCGTTCTTGAATGAATCTTACCAAGTTTTCGTTGTATAAGTAGATATATATTAGAAAAATTCCGGCTTCACTAGCGTAGCATTCGATTGGTGTCATGAGAGTCGGGCTGTGGAGCCGCCACAATGTTGCGTCGAATTGTTGTACAACTTGAAACCGTCCTACGGTTGGTTGCTTTGTCGCCACCAGGAATCCCGGAGAGATCTCAGCTTTATATGTAGCTCTGGATCTACCATTTCCGATACAACTGCTGGCATTAAAGTTACCAGTCGGTATTAATGAAAAGACTAACTTCCTTTTGCGTCAACCTCTTGCCACAGACGTGGGTCGCCAGTATTCTACGGCTCTCACAAGAATACCAGTTGGAGCTCACATTAAAAACCATAGCTTTAAATCCAGTATAGTTATCAAACAGAACACCAGGAAACCGACCCGCTAGCATGTTTTCGCCTGCAAGAAATGCGTAAACATAGTTCTCTCCTGTTGTTCTTGTTCCCAATACACCTGGTATCGAACTCAACAGTTCGCATATATTCTGCATTATCGGAAGACTTCCCTTTCCACCATCCTTTGCAGTTTGAAATGCAAAATATCTTACATACATTGATTAGGGATCAAATGGGAGTTCAAATTCCCACTAATCATATACCCTTTTAAGATCAATCACTTCCAATTTCTTCAAGCTGCAAATTTCTACAGGTATTTCACCTTCTAAATCATTATACAGCAGATATAAAACCTTAAGTTCTGAAAGCTTAGAAATTGCACACGACAATTTACCCATCAATTTAACATTACATTCCCACAATGTTACTCAATTCTGAATCCATATAACTGAACATGAACATATTTGGTACAAGTAAAAGAGCCGAAGTTACCTCCACCTGTGAAAAATAAAAAAATGAACAGAACAAATGAATTTCTTGAGTTTGAGGCTATGGTTATCAATTCATTGTAACTGCAAGTTGATAGGTGATATTTAGAAGTAACCAAATTAATATTAAATAATCTAAACTAATTTGAGAATTTGAGTTCACTTTAAATAATTAATACTATAAGATCTGAAAAACTATCAATACAATATTTTTTTAAGATTAAAGTTTATATATTAATATTAATAGATAATAGATATATAAGAGTTAACACGTTTCTTGCAACCTTTTGGGATCACGATTTACAACTTGCCTCTTGGGTCTTCTGGATTGGGCCAACGATGTGGACTGCTGTTGGGCTTCATCCTTCTTTCTTGACAGGGCTGCATCAGAAGATTAACTCAAATATATGAAACCACTTGTTAAAAGTTAAGTCATGATCCAAAATATGAGACCATTTCTATGATCTACTCAAAATAAAATTTAGGGTAAATTAACATTTCCATCCTTGAGGTTTGATGATTTTGACCATTTGCATTCATGCAGTTTAAAAATCCTCATATATCCTCTAACGTTTCATTTTTGTTTCCATTTGAATCCAAAACATCAACACCGTTAAATTATTCTGTTAACTCTCTTGTTAAAAGACTAAACTACCCTTCAAATTAAAAAAAATAAAAAAACATGGGACCCACCCACTTCACATTCTTCACACATCTCCTACTTTACACATCTACACCACCACGTCCGTCGGAGAAGACGAAAATGCAGAAACGAAAACGGGTCGGGTTAGAAACGTCAACAGAGAATCTTGGAGGTTCAGTCATGGTAATCGGAGCAACAGAGTAAGTAGTTTCAGAGTTGTTCGCTTTAAACCCCGACGGTTGCCGGAGGAGTTCCGTTTCCGGCCACTCTGCACCGGCTGCGGCGGCGAAGACGACGTCGGAGAACACAAATCCACCGGCGAAACCGACGAAATCGGGTTCGGGTTCGAATCGGAGTTGAAATTAGGGCTAGTACCCCTTTTCTAATGCTCCGACGCCGTTCTCGACAGATTCAAAGCCGAAAAAAGGGCTTCATAATAAGAACACCAAAGCTTCACATCTTTCGGGTATCCAGATTACGAACCAAATTGGACTCCGACGATGATGGTAGCGCCTTCGTTCTCACCATCACTAACCCTTCATACCGTCACCGTCGCCGCCACCGCCACACTGCAACCACTTCACCGCCCTCTTCATCTCCTCCAACACCTCCACCTTCTTCATCTCCTCCTCTTCTTCATCCATCATTTCTGACATCTTCAACAACTCCGATATGACGATCAAGAACCACCGAACCCAGATGATTTTGGTAAATTTTCCCATTTTGTTCGATACCCTTCAGTTGAAATCGATGTAATCAACTGTACATATCCTACATTGCACCGAACAAGACCCGAGATCACAATTTGACACAAAGAACACCTGATTTTGCAGAAGTTTTCAAGATCAAGACGTGAATGTGAAGAGAGATGATGATGGGGGGTGAAGTGGTGTTGCAGAGGAGTGAATGCTTGAGATGTGAAGCTTCTGTAACAATGTGAAGGGAGATGATGATGGGGTGAAGTAGTGTGTCAGATGAAAAGACGATCTTTAGAGGGTGGGTGGGTCTCACGTTTTTTGTTTTGTTAATTTTAAGGACAGTTTAGTCTTTTAACAAAAGAGTTAAAAGAATAATTTAACGGTGTTAGTGTTTTGGATTCAAATGGGAACAAAAATGAAACGTTAGAGGGTATATGAAGATTTTTAAACTGTAGGGATGCAAATGGTCAAAATCACCAAACCTCAAGGATGTAAATAATAATTTACTCTAAATTCTAATTATTTGATTGATTGTACTATTTTTATCATCCCATTAACCATTCACCTCATTCCGTACCACGTACAAACCTTATGTTAAACTAGGGTATTTAAAAAACCAAGAATCGAAAATAAAAACTCAATGTAATCTGTAATTGGAAAAACTAATTGAAATGCAAATTTAGGTTTCCCTTCAGCTATTAGTTTAGTATATTTGGCTTATTTGGATAAGTGAAACGAATGCAATTGAGTAAAACGATTAATGATCGGACAATAAAGCAAATAACTCGGTTGAAATTGGTTTGGTTAGACATGTTTTCAATTTGGTTAGGTTCTGTTTGCTGATAAAGCTAAAAAAAGTTCGAAAGTAATAAACCGAAGATGTAAAAACCCGAACCGCTGAACCACATTGCACGTGCATTTCACGTGCTACCATCCCTCTCGTCTCTCGAATTTTATTGATGTTACTAACGATGGATACTCAAAAGAGGCAAAGTGCCCCCACACCGCTACCAAGGTTGGTCACCATAAACCCTAAAGTTCGTGTTAATTTGCTTCTCTTCTTGCAGTTATAAATCGATCACGTTTGATTTCATCATTGATTCCATCTGTATGTCATATATGTCTCGTTTGATTAGGGTTTTACGTTTATGGATGCAGAATCGTTGATCGTGTTTAAGTTTAGTTTAAAATTAGGGTTTTGCCGGCTTTGATGCTTACACTCTGCCACTAGGGTTTAGTATTTAGTACCAAAATCCATTGATGAGGTCTGAATCTTGCATTTTGGTTATTGATTCTGAATTCATTTTGAACCTGCAATGCTGGCTTCGTTTAAAATTGATGAAAAATTGTTGTGTTTAGCTTTAAGTTCACACTTTAGGTTGAAGGATGCTGTATGATCTTGTATTTCAGGTTTAGATTCGTTTTTGGCTGTCCGAATTTCGGCCATAAAACAACAGCAATTACACTGATCACCCTAAAACAACATAAACTGGCCCAAACAAAGCCTAAAATATATTTAAAACCCCTAAAATAGTATTTTATACTATGCATATCGCAGAAAAAACCCTGCTTTTTAAGTGCCTTGTGCCTTTGACAACTATGTGAAAAAACACCATTTGGTCATGCCTAGATCTCAAATCATGGAGTTTAATGTAATTCTTTAAGTTGCAACATTCATGGGAACCTAATGATTAAAAAACATTGAGTTTTTTATTAAAGAAATCATCTGAATAACTGTTTTAGGTATACTCATAATTTAACAGTCATATTTCACAAGTTTACCTCTACATTCATGAGATACTCTGACAAATTTTCAGTATCTACTTTATTTTTACGTATTGTCAATATTTGACCTGCTTATTATTTATGTATATTTACGTATTTTATATTTTCACATATTTTTTTTATGCTCATAAAAGATGGACTAGTTTTCTACATATTAAGACATGTATGATGACATATGAAGTAACGTAGACACATGAAGTAAAGTAGATACATGCCATAGCTACAGAAGTATAAACTTGTTTGATCTGGCATGGCCGCATGGCTATTGAGGTCTTAAATCTTAATATAACCAAAAGTGGCTATTTTCATGATTTTATGGCTAAAACATTACCACGTTTTCTTCCTGCACTTGCAATTCAACATGCTCATGGTAACTATTCACTTGAACCTAGTTAAAAGTTTGATGTGTTAAGTATTTATTCAAGTATGATTAATTTTATCTGTAGTTCTGTACACCATACATATTTTGATATTTACTTCTTCATTCCTTCTAGATCAATATCAAAATGGCCTTTGTTAGTAAAGTTGGTAGCCTGCTTAAACAATCTGGAAGCAAGCATGTTAGTATGGGCTCGTCTTCTTTAAATTCACCATTTTTCCAAGCAATCAGAAGCATGTCATCTGCTAAGCTATTTGTTGGAGGTGCATCCTTTGTTTCTTCATTTCATATATATGGTGCCTGTTTACAACATGAAGAATAAGAAAATTAATTTTTTTGCAGGACTTGCATACGCAACTGATGAAGTGGGATTAAGAGAAGCTTTCCAGCAATATGGTGAAGTGATAGATGGTATTTTTATTTTATATATCACTAAGAGCTCTATCAGTACAAAACATCAAATGTTTAATTTACTGATTTTGTTAGATGTCGACTTAATGCAACTAAACTGGTTTTTGCAGCCAAAGTTATTACTGATCGTGATTCTGGTAGGTCTCGAGGTTTCGGTTTTGTTAGTTATACGTCAGCTGATGCAGCTAACAGTGCTCTCCAGGACATGGACGGAAAGGTATTACATGTCTAACTTATGCAAAAGTTCTGCAATTTGAATTACCAGTTATAAATTGGTGGTGGTTTGCATATGGAGTCATCACATGATTATTTTCAGACAATGATTTTTCTATTTTAATGAATTTCAGGAACTCCACGGTAGAAGGATCAGGGTCAACTTTGCACAAGAAAAGCCACGCCCGTCTTTTGGCGGCGGCTATGGAGGATATGGTGGTGGTGGCGGCTATGGAGGACCTGGTGTTGGCTATGGAGGACCTGGTGGTTATAACAGTGGTGGTTATGGTGACAACAGCAACAATATAGGTGGGTATGACGGCAGGAACCAAAATGCTGGTGGTGGGGGCGATCTCTTTAGCGGGGGTCTACGTAGTGCAAGCGGGGTCTCACCTGGTGGTGGCAATGAAGACGATGCTGATGGCAATTTGAACCATGATCTGTCAGAAAACAATGGCAGGGATGATTTTGAGGATGATGATTACGCCAACACTTCAAACAAGTGAGTGTTGATGTGAATAGCCTTTGACAATGCCCAACTGTTGCTGAATAAACAAGCCTTTGTCAATATGTTGTGGCTCAGCCATTACCGACGGTTTGCCATTTGGTTGAGTTTCATCAGGTGTTTTAAGTTTTGTTTTCTTGCTTGTCTACACTAGAAAACTAAATTTGTTTGGTTTTGATTTTAAAACTAGAGTTCCCTTCTGCTTTTCTATTATTTGTCTAATATATATGAGGCCACAGTTTCATACACACACATATTATAAAGGCAAGTATATTTATATAGTTAGTAAGCTAATTTACAAGCACGGCCTAAGAGAGAGAACCATATGAAATTGAAGAAAGGCGAATTTATACTTGTGTAATGAATGATCTGATCTTTGATAACCAAACATATTATTTTGAGTTAATCTCGGTTTTGGTCCCTGTGTGAGTACCATCGTTTATTTTGTCTCCACTTGAATATCAAATTTTTAAAAAAGTTGTCTGCTTCAGTCCAAATTTTGAACGACGTGAGAATATTCTGTTAAATACTAGTCACATACACCCCATCTAAGGGTATTTCGGTCAATCCATGTTTATCTTTTTTAAAGATTTTAATTAATAGAGTGAGTCCCACCACACCCTTTACTTTTTTTTTGAAAACACAAATCACCAAACCAGTAAACCACCATCATCATCTGCATTCACCTTCACCTTCATCTTCATCTTCATCTTCCACCGCCAAACACCTGAGACCTCCGGCCGATCACGTCACCATGGACGCTATTCTCGCCTCCTTCTTATCTCTCTCCGAATCGCCTCCGGCGATCACCTCCTCCTTCAACCGCCTTGTGCAGTCCTCCGCCTCCGATTCCGATCAGAATCGTTTGATTCAACGCGCGATGCGACTCGAAGCGTTGTTGGTTGAAGCTGGAAACAGATCTGCGAGGAGGTGCTCGTGTGATCATAACGTGGTTGTTTGGCCGCTCTCGCCGGACCTTACTGTTAAGGTATGTGGAGGTTAGTTTGATCTAACGTACCTCTCGGCAAACCCAGTCGAACATTCACGTCCAAGTTCATCCTCATTCCCATGTTTCCCTCATCTTCTAACCCCGTTGAACATTCACCCCATAAACCACAACTTCACAACCCACAATTGTTGACTCTAATCTCACCCCACACTTTGTATGCAAATCATCATACAAATACTTTATTTAATTTTAACATCCAATATTAGTGCAATTTGAAAGTTATGAGATTTTAAGATTTTGATTGGAAACTATTGACAGTGTGTGAGTGAAATAAGACCCAATTTGAAGCTTTATTTAGTATTTTAGGGTTCATAGGAGACCCATTTGGGGAGAAATTGCATGTATCTGAGAGGTGCATTGTGGTGATGATGAAATGACCGAAATACCCTCAGTTGGGGTGCACGTGAGTGGGATTTAACGGCACATTCTCACGCCGTTCGAAATTTGAACCGAAACAGACAACTTTTTTAAAATTTGGTACTCAAGTGGAGACAATATAAACGTTGGTACTCAAGTGGAGTCAATTTGGAAAACACAAGGACCAAAACCGAAATTAACTCTATTATTTTTATTTTTACCATCAATCTCGTTTGTTTCATTCTGCCTTTCATTCATTCCTTGCTATCAAACGCTACCGGGATGTAAATGCTCTTAAATGGGTTAATATAAAGTACAAGTAATAAAGAACCTAGCATAAATAAAAAAAGTTTATTATTAAAATAAAAATTAAGTATAAAATATGTGTATATAAAGTATTTAAAAATATATAAAAGAAAATTCATGATATGGTGTTGGTTCTAATTTGCTATCATAATAATAGTTTTTTCTATGGTTGATTGGAGCAGGTGCATCGTGGTCCGCAGCGGTTCCACCTAAATGGTCTAGTGCTTCCTCTGTGTGCACCACCTGACCTCCGCCTCTCATCTCACATTCTACGCCTCCGATGCTTCGAGTTTTATTTAAGACAAAAATTTACAAACACTAAACAAACGATTTAGTTACGTTGATGAAAATAATTCCATACCACTAATAGGTTTCCTCCTGAGAGTGTTGGGGGTGCGGAAGCTGTGAGTCACAACACTTACCACGGTGGGATCTATGTCATATATTTCGTGTGCCGCATAGTCTACCTCTATTGTGGTTTAATAAACATAACAAAAGGTCATAGTTTATAGAAAAAAATTGACAATATAACTATGTCATAGTTTATAGAAAAAAATTGACAATATAACTATCATAACTATAAACAAACAAATATACCTAATATATTCCACGTATAATGACGATCTGTATGGTCTAGAATAGGTAGGATGATGACAAATCTTTTCTCTTTCATAAGGAATAAAGAAGCCGTGTCTAATGAGACACCTGACTCCAAACATTTTAAGCATAATCATAAGACATATATCATACAATAGGGTATCATACAACAGTAAAACATATAATAAGATGGCCATAATGAGGTAGAGTAAATAGGTAGCGCATATCCTAAAGCTAGCATACAATATGAATCCATACACATGTACAACATATACCAAGACTAAATGAGTCAAGGTGTAGAGACAAGGAAATCCCTAGATAATCTAAGTAAAATAAGAGTATACACATAAGGTCATCTACGTAGAGCTAAAGCGCACAAAAGTGTAGAGAAAATCCAAGGCAAGGTATAGTAAGTAAACAAATGTCTACCTAAGTAATAAGTATGTTAACACACACCTAAGTGTACATGTCCTAGACTTCCCTATAAGTCCATAACCTTAATCCTACACTAAGGTTTTGACATGCTAAGGTAAAACAAATGTATATCTAAATATCAAGTATGCTAAAACACATCTATTCTCTAGAAGTCCTTAACATCAATAGTACGTCTCCACAAACTCATAACTTTGATCATATACTCGAAATAGTTCATGCCCCCTTTCACAAATGAACTCGGATGCAGACGACAACGAATCCTACACCCGTCTCTATATGTATATGTATATATATGTATATATATATGGGTAGGGTTATAGTAAAAAATATTTAATTTAAAAATCTTAAGAAGGATTGTACTTTTGACACTTGTCATTCTATTGCTTTAAAGAGAATGATATTTTGGTCATGCGTCAAATACGTTAGTTTATTGTGTCTTATATGTTAATTTTTCAACTATCCGTTTACTGTGTCATATGTTTTACATCATTTGTTATATGTATTTGACGTGGGGTCGAAGTCTCAATCAAATTTAAAACCAAATACTACTAATTAGCTAGTGGTAAGTGGGTATCGAACACAGGGAGTTTGTGGAATATGTGTTAACTCAATCAAATTGCAATTACCTAAATTTAACTAAAATGATAAATAAGTAAAGTTGAATAATCTGTTGATTTGTTGAATTGGCTTAAAGCAAGAAATAAAAGTAAATTGATTTGTATAAATCAGTAATGAGAAATATGTTTCCCTTTGGTATCCGGATTTTAACAAA
>BJCN01122528.1:3689-15778 GCA_018326445.1 Flaveria brownii
CAATCACTAAATCAATATTGCACCATCATGATGTGCCCGTATGAGTAGTCAAACATTAACCTAAACTCACACAATAAATGATAAACCTTTCTCTAACATTTGACATCCTAAAAACTTTCAAACGAAGACTTTGATACTAGACATGAGAATCATATACACCCCACTTCAAGCTCTACTTCCCCCAATCCCTTACTTCCTCCGTCGCCCCCGATCCCTCACCCGCCGTCGTCGTAGTTGCCCTCATACGTGGAAAGAAGGTTTCACGCGAGAGAAGGCGCTAGTAAAAGGACGCCAAAAGGGAAAGGTAAAGAAAAAGTATGAGGGGGTCAACGAACAAGAACAAGAGTTAGAAGGGGTAAATGCAACCTACCTCAAAGAAGAGGAGGTTGACTTGAACATACTGGCGCGTGTAGGAGACAGCGCGTGTAAGAGAGCGTTGGAGAGCATGACGAAGGGTATGACCAGAGAACAACTGTTAGGGTTTATGGATAGTTTTGACGGTGAGTGGTGCGGTTGCAGTGAGCGGAGGAAGGTGGTGGTCGCCGTCGACGTCGTCAACGTTTTTCCGGTGAACTGGAAAATCGAGATCGCCGTACGCCGCCGTGGTGGATCGTCGTCTCTACACTGCCGGAGTTATGTCAGGTTTTGATCCTCACTTTCGTCGTTTGGTACATTGTCTTTTGAATGAAGTTTTAGGTCAATTTATGCTGATTTTGAGCTTAGGTTTAAAGCGAGGTGCATTGTTTCTGGTTTTTATCGTGTTTATGTCTCCGATTATTGAATCGGAATGATGTTATGTGTTTTTGAGGTTTTATTGGTTCTGATAGTGTAGATTTGTTGACGCTTTCGACCTTAGTTATTAATCTGGAGCTAATTAGAATGGCGTATGGTTAGAACTTAGACCTTAATTATGAATCTGAAGCAGTTTTGAAAGTAGCTTGCTGCTACAAGAAAGTTTGAGCAAGTGTTCTGTTGTTAGTACCTACATTGCTGCTACCTGGTTCATTCATGATGTTAAAGGAAGTTAGAGCAAGTGGTTAGTGTTTCATAAAGTGATAAACATGGTTGATATTTTTTGTCTTTCGATTTACGCTTTGTTGATTGGTCGTTCGATTGTGCTAATAGAAGAAATTTAGGGCGAATGACAAATGTTCTGGTTTACGTGTTACTTTGGGCTAGTTTTCGGTGTTACTTTAGGTTACGTATAGTCTAATTATATGTTACTTATATAAAATGTCACTCATACACTCTAATTATGCCAATAAGGTGGGTGTTGAGTTAATCAAGTTTACATTTTACAGTCTTTTTCTGTTAAGTTCGCATCATGCTTTGTGAGAGTATCCTTAGTTGTTTACCTTATATGTCTTAAGTTAAATGTTTGTTTTAGAACGTGAATGCTATATGTTAAAAAATCGTACTGATGCTAGTGGGAGACTGAATAGAGCAATTGATTATGTTATAAACAGCTCGCCCTCATTATAATTTTATGTGAAAAGTTTGAGTAGAATATAGACCGAAGATCTTCTATGTTGCAAGTTATGATGAAATTACAAAAAGAATCTGAATTGTGTTTTTTTATTGGGTGTGTTTTGAAAGCTGGCTTATGTCAAATACAACTAAGATCAAGATTAAACAAAAATGTTTTAATTAGATTTAGTATAAAATAGTGTCTTTAAACATCACGCGTGGAACATTTTTAGGCATCACTGGTACCACATCATGCACTTAACATGGTTCACGTCTTACGTGTTTTTAAAAGTACATCAAGATGTCTAAGGTGATCTCTTCATATTTTGTAAAAAGATTTGTACGATGCTAAATAAGATTTTAGTTAGATTTAGTAAATTTATCATATCACTCTATTCCTACATGGAACATTTTGAGGTATTGTTGGTGCCACCACCACCATGCACTCAACATGGTTATTGAAGTATTTGAAGAGGCCTAAGGCGATCTCTTCATACTTGATAATAAAGTAAGATTTATATGATAATAATAAGATTTTCATTAGATTTAGTAAATTTTATCAATCATTTGTGTTGTTCCTAAATGGACATTTTGAGGCATTGGTAGTACCACCACCAAGCACTCAATTTCATGTGACTACCCATCTGTTCATGGGTCTGCTATCTGGGTGGATTATGTAGGACTGACCCGCTAGACACTTGTCATATACCTAGATGTCTAAGGTGATCTTTTCATTTCAGAAATTAGATTATATGATGAGATTTTAATAAGATTTAGTAAATTTGTTGATCATTTGTGCTGTACCAAAAAATAGAACATTCTGAGGTATAGGCTGTTTCACCACAATACCACATGCACTCAACAAGGTTTCACTTAATATGTACTACATGTTTTTGATCTATTTCAAGATGTCTAGATGATGTCTTTATATTTGGTAAAATAAGATTTATATGATGATAAATAAGATTTAGTAGATCTATCATTTGTGCTGCTCCTAAACGGAATATTCTGAGGTGTTGGCAGTACCATCACCATGCACTCAGTGTGGTTTGAATTGATATGTTTTACATGCATTTGAAGTATTTCAAGATGTCTAAAGTGATATCTTCATTTGTGGTAAAATAATATTTATATGATGATATATTCTTCCAAAAGGGCGTTAGTTGTAAGGTCATTGCTACCTGTTTTATGCTTACAATTGTTTTTTCTTGACATATTCAGTCCATCTGGGATTAAGTTTAAGTCATGCAAGGATGCTGCAGTTTATCTAAGAGATCAATCTTTGATAGATGTTGCTACTCCTTTCCAAGAAGGGGAGATGAGACAGATCAGCAATGGTAGTCATATGTTTCTCAAATCTGTAAGTACAATATAAGATGACTATTTTTGCAACCATAATTTCTGTAAATATAATCAGGTTTTGTTATTTAAATATGTAGCAGATGAATAAAGTCACTGGTTCATCGACTCTTCACGAGGCAAATAATAACCTATTGTCTGGAATAAATGACTTGTATGATGTTAAAATAGCCTCCCGTATCGACTGCTTTCCATGCGGACTCACATTTGATGACATGGATGGGCTCAAGAAACACCTCGTGATTTTTCACAAGAAAACAACCCGAAAATTTGAGCTTCCAAAACAATTTCATAGTTTAGACAAGGTAACAGAACTCTTTTTGTCTTAATAATAATTAGTATTATGGAAACTAATAGTAAGTTCTGTTTTAGGCACAAACGGACTCTGGTCAGCATGCTGCTGTGGACCATGATGAACCACGGTTAGGTAAAGCATCTTCTAGTTCACAGAAGATAGCGGAAGCAGAAGAACTAATTGCCATCGTTAACGGCAATGACGATGGCAGGTTCAGGACAAAATGTACATGGTGCAACAAAGAGTTCCTTTGTGAGCTTGTTGACGCAGAAACAATGGCAGATGCAACCGGATTTATGTGCCCGGAATGCAAAGAGAAACTTTGTGGGGTTCTTGAAAGGAGTTTGTCAAAGTCTTATCAACAGTAAGTTAATTTGTTGTCATATAGTTGTAGTCGAGGTAATGTGTTAGCATTTGTGGGAAAAAATGAATGTTTTATTTATTTTTATTTAATTTTCTTGTTGTAGACAACAGTATAGTCTTTTGAGTATTCTGTGTGTGGTTTCCCCTGTATGTCACAAAGAGGATGGTTTCCTATATATAATTTTAAAGGAAAAGCATATATTATCCTAATTCATTCCTATACCTAGCAATTTTGACCCAAGTGTGTAAATTTGGGTTGATTTGGACATTAAATATAAAGTAATGGATCGAGTTGGGTTAAAGTAACTTTCCAAAGGGTCAAGGTGGGCAAATTTAAAATATTAGAAAAAACTCAAACGGTCAAGATGGGTGATCGAAAGTTTGTAACGGGTCAGGATGGGCTATTAGGTATCCTCAGTTCCTCACTTAACCCATCTTTTCAATTTTGATTTCTGGAAGAAGTATGTTCATTGATTTTGACTCTTTGAGTATGTCCCTGTAAAGCCGTCGACCAATTTCTTCCCGAAATTATACTCTTCTCCTACACCGTGCAACAATCCAGGCAACACTCAAAGGTAAAACGATCACTTTATGAGTATTTTATATAGATTTTAATGAAATTGTAGCCTCTTGCGATTTGTTTTGCACTCAGAAGCACCGAAGCGCATGCAGTACCTGTTTCGGGTACTTGTTCGAAGCGGAAACGCCTAAGAAACTTTTCTAGGGTGCTTCGGTTTCGGGGGTACTGCACGGGGACGTTTCATGGGAGTTTCAGTCGCATTTCCTATTTAATTTAGGGTGTAAACCCTTTTGAACTTACATTTCCCAATTCCCAGCAATCGTGTGAAACAAGAACAACAACAGGCTCCTCCAATCTCACACTAGATGAATCATGATTTGATTATTGATAATTAATTACCTAAGAAATTTGTTTTTGAAATTTGTTTAATACTTTAGTGTCTATTTTGGAATTTGTTTAATATATTTTTATTTTTTTATATATTTTTGGGTGTACCTTTGCCGTACCCGTATCTAGAATTTTTGATATTTTCCGTTCCCCGTACACGTACTGTTCCCATACCCGTTTCCGGTGCTACATAGGTTTTGCATAAATGCGTTGAACATTTGAACATTATTGGGTTTGTTGGTGATTTGTTTCGGGAAGAAGTATGTTCATTGTCTACATTGAATCTTAAAACAAATGATTGATCAATTATGTTTAAAGAGTTTATGTATTGATTATTTCCATCTCATGTTTTGTTCAGTTACTTGAAGTTGTTGAATATAACAAAGAATATGATCAGATTGTCTGTTGTCAAGATCTTCATGTTCATGTCTCTAAAATTTTCATATTCATGTTTGTAAAGGTCTCTAAAATCTTCATATTCATGTTTGTAAAGGCAAGAATGCAGTTGGTAATGTATATGAGAGTTAGAGATTAAGAAATTCAAGGATTATAATTTTTAAGCTTTCAATTGATGTCTTAAATCATCTGTAGACACATGTATGGATCTTAAGTAGTTATATCTCTAATTTCATGACTAATTCTTCTCATTGTCATCATACTTCTGTCATGTTTGTATCATAATGATATAATTAAAATTAACAACCTTTTATGCTGATATTAACACCTTTTCTATGGGTACATTATGTCACATTAAGAGTTAAACACTTTCAAACAATTTAATTGACATTGGGGTTTAATTCTTCGTACATGGTGTTGCAAACCGTGAGGCATATGAGATTAATTATTTTATTTAAAAAATGATTGTTTCTCTCAAGACAGAAGAAAGACTTGTCATCCTCCTACCCTCTCAGACCCTGCTTATAGTTTACTATGTTAGGACATACTGGGTATGGTTGTTTGTTATTTAAAATTTGATTGTTGAGATCACCATTATGTGAAATAAAGCTTGAAGATGAAATATTTGGATCATGAATACGCCTGTATATGTTTTCATTCATTGTTTGTTATTTGGAAGTAGAGGTCACAAATTTAGAGGGTTGTGGGTTGTATGTTATGGATTGGGTCATATGTCAAAATGTTATAGTATGAGTAAAAGCATGTTTAGTTGGTTGATTTGCAATCAAATTTATCAAAATTTCTTGAAGTTTTAATTTGTTAAAAACAACTTCTTTATGTTTTAGTTTATTAAAAACAACTTGAAATGTCCTCTTATATCTGGCTAATTTTTTTGATTTTATTTTTTGCAGGTCGAACTTGTTTGTCGAAGCATAGCCCATCAAGCTTATTGAAGTAATCTAGTAAATCAACAAAAACTCTAGACCAGATAGAGAGAAAAGCTTAGTATCACCATGTTAAGGGCCGGTTTAATAATTTTAGGGCACTAAGCAATATAAAAATTTAAGTCTTTTTTAAAAAGATCGGCTCAATACAAGTTGATCAAAGAAAAACAATATATTATGATAAGGTGCTAATGAATTAAATTAAACATGTGAATATATGCATACTAGTATGGTTAGGTATAAGGATGAGAGCAAAACAGAGCCGTAGTAAAGTTATAATGACTGTCTATTTGTTGAGAAAAAAAATATTTTTTTGTTAAAAACTAGTGTCGCCTCTATTTTAATTTATACTATTAAGTTGGGTAATTTGACCACTAAAGTAAATTGATTTCTTTTTAGGTCTACTAGCCTTGTTTAGTACTTTAGTTAAATTGTCTATTATGCCATGTAAAAAAGGTAAGAAAATAAAAATAACTAAAAACATGTAAACAACAAAAAATAAATACAAACCATATAAGAATTAAAAATATTATTGAAACAATCAAATAACAATCTATTTAAATATTAGTCATATCATTGTTTTTAGACTCTGACAAAAAAAATTTGATAACTTTAAACGATAGACTTATTTTTCAACGTGAGTAGTTCGTAAAAACTCTCATAATTATCTCATAATTATGTTACATAATTCTTTTAGACTAACAATCTCTTCTCCAACAATAACATATTACTATTTTACATTAAGAATATTTGTCTCTTCGTATAGATGAGTTGTTTGAAATTTATAAAATCCATATATCTCAACAATAATGATTCTAGCATGCTGATAAAGACATTACCAAGGGGAAAGCTCAAAAACCTTGTTCATAGCATTTTGCAAACTGAATATTGGAATCATAGCATTAAGGTTGGGATCTTTTGGGTGGAAAGAGGACAATTTTTACATAATATTCATTCTTTTATCTTTAGTTTAGTATCATATATAATCACGAAGATTCGTTCTCAAGAGTCATTTTATATTACTCTTGATCTATTTATTGGTGGCAATGAACATATTTCTGCCCAAGAGCCATATTTTAGTGAATATAGAATCGTTAGCAGAAAACTCATGGGACTCACTAATACATTGTTAATCGAATCAGGTAAATCACAACTTGTATAGACCATGTGATTTTAAAGAGGTTATTGTTGAAAACAAGTGGAAACAATATTCGATTATAAGACCTTTGATAGAAGAAATCAGGGCACTACACCAGCTCTTGATGATCTTAAAAGTCATTTTTACTTTTATTTTGAGGGGTCTTCATGTTAAATTATATATAGAGTACTAGACTAGAGACCCGTGTAATACACGGGTTCAATCATTAATATTAATTTTGATTAAAAAGATTCGTGAGTGATAATATTATTGTTAATACTTTTTATATCGATTTTTATGTTTAATTTTTTTAAATAATCTATATCTAATATTAGTAGCTTTTCTTTACTAATGATTATAAGTCTAAATAGTATATAATATGAAATGAAATAAACTTATAAATAAGAACTTTAGGTAATAAACAAATTATATTGAACATAAGAACATTCATAAACATCTGAAAACTTCTTTATATACAAAATTTAATATTTTATTTGTAATTTTACCATCATTGTCTAATATTAATAATTATAATTCATGTCTACTTGTAACTCGAAATAATGCAACAAAAAGCTTGAATCGGTGCTAGGGATCAAACATGCAATAATTACACACAACTTTAGACCATCTATGCAATTTTTAAAGTTTGGGGACCAAACATGCCATTTGATTAAACAACAAGGACCATTTATGCAATTTTCTCTTTTTGTTGAACAAAAACATAAATTAGTTTCATGCTTACATCAATTAAAACTAAATAAAAAAAACACAAATCAGTCAAATTTATGTAAAAAAAATCAAAATACTAAAGTTTATCTTGAATCGAAATCCTTGAATCGTAAGGACCACTGCTACTATTGCAATCGAGATTAGTATATATGAGCATTGAATTGAGACTTTGCAGAATAGTTGTTGTGATTTTAAACTTGGGGTGTGAATGATATAAAATAGATCAATGGAGACGTAAAAGAATCGGTGAGTTGAACTTGAAGCTTGAAACAAAACGCGATTTGGGTAAATCGAAACCATGATATGCTTGTAAACTGAAAAGAATATGAAATGGTTCATCTTTCCATTTGAAAATCGATACCATGATCTAGGAAATCGAAACCCTGAATTGATTAGTTGAGACCCTTGATTTGATAAAATATCTAAAATCATTTCGGAATAGAAGACGCGTATGGGGTTTCTTCTTATTTGCAAAGGATGAGTGAATTAGAAAACTTTTAATTGCTTGTTTCAATAAGCAAGAATCCAACACATTTCAATTCACAATTTTAGTATAATACAAACTGTAAAAACTCATTATATTACATGTTTGTTAAGGATAGAATCAATTTGTTATTAGGTGGGAAAACAGTCAGCTATAACTTGTAATTTATTTCAGGGTTTTATTTTGCAACCATCACAAATGTCCTTTGTAATGAGTTTTTTTCAAAGTAGGGCTGGTAAAAAAATAATTTAAAATGGGTTTTTAGTGGAAATGCTACTACAGAAAAATGTATTTGTTACAATCAAATCCGTAGCGGATTCGTAGTAAAACAAAACGAGTGTTCAATACGGATTTGGTTTGTAGATGATACTTTCATCGCTATTTTTTCTTGCCACGGAATTTTGCTACAAACTAATATTTGTTACGGGTTTAGCTACACAGATTGGCGTCGCTAATTTGACTACGTATTTGGCTACGAATATTTGATATGGAGTTTGCTACAGAGTTTTGTTTAATTTTAGCTACATAGGTTTTGCTACGGAAAGGTTTGCTATGAATTTTAACCACAGTTTTGCTATAGATGATTTATCTAGGAATTTACTATAAATATTTGCTATGAAATTTAGCTATGGGTTTGCTACAAATATTTTCTATGAAATTTAGCTATGGAATTGCTATATTTTGGCTATGGAAATTGACTATGAATTTTGCTATGAGTTTTGTTATACTTTTGTTACCAATTTTGCTATGGGTTTGCAATTAGTTTGCTATGGATTCTATTAAATTATTGCTTTGGATTTAGCTATGAATTTTGTCTAAATTTTTCAAAAGATTTGTTTTTCATAATGTTATTCAACCTTTTCCTATATATGATATATATCATAACTTTTATAAATATATTCAAACTTAATCAAAGGTTAATCCAACAAACTTAATCAAAGGTTAATCCGAATCAAATAGCATAAAATATCCAGTTTCAATACATTAAATAACTAAAAACATCACAGGTTAATCCAAACCAAATAACATAAAATATCTAAATCATCCAAAAACATCACATGTAATATAAAAATCATAGTGGTTACTAGCACAAACTCATTACTTAATTTGATGGAATGTTTTGTGACAGGTTTTATGATAGCATTTGAAGTTTCTCACTCATTTCAGCATATAACGTAGCATTTTCTTCAATTTTCTCATCATTGCATTCTTCTTTGTTGTATCTCGTTCTAACTCTGCTATTTATTCTTTCAACCTTTGCACCTATAAAGAATAATTAGCACATCACACTCATAACACATTAATATCAAATACATTAAGAACTCTTAATTTTAACAAATTACAAATAAATAAAGCTCAATATAAAACACTACATACAAGTAACTTGTGTGTTTGTGCAAGAATGACTCATCCTGATCCATTTATATATTTGTTATTACCCATCTTGACCCATTAAGTCCTACTAAAAACTACTTTTGCCCAAACTAACCCAAGGTGTTAGAATTAGCACCCATAATGACCCAAAATATAATGAGTGGGTTTGTTTTATCAAGTCTACCCATATCCGTATAAATAATGTCCAAATTAGTCCAACTAAAAACAAATGGGTTAGGATTGTCACCTCTAATCATTACTAGTTCATGCAAACATGCATCTTTTGATACAAGAATTCAATATGTGTAAATATAAGCCTTCTAATATGGTGATTCATTCATACCATAATAAATATATACACATTGAATTTTCTATCACTAAAAAACAATACCAACTTCATCACTTCTCCCAGGTGGATCACTACTAGACATTGATGGTGTACCAGTCAGCACAACATACAGGTTACTAGTGTTGCCAGTTCCATACGATCTACCTTTTTTCTTTCCCCCGCTAGTTTCTGACCACAATTCCACATCAAGTTCAGGGTGTAAGGTATCATCTTCTCCATATATCTCAACAACACATTCCTTATATTTATTCCATGATAAGTAAAAGTTAGTATATAAACATTTATGCTTTGCATATATAAATAAGTACAAACATTTAAAGTTTACAAATGTTTGGAATTAATACAAAAAACACACTCATACATGCTTGAAAGTCATATGTTGTGTTCATCACTCAAGAACAAAACAATTAAGGATAGTGCATTGGCTTCAAAAGATCCACTAAGTTTTAGATGCAATAGTATGTATAGGTTAACATAATATGGTTAAATAAACAATATAACTCAAAGTTTTAACCAGACTATATTACAAGCTAGAAGTCTAGTTTAATATGGTACTACAACTTGATTGTACAATCTTGTCTTTATAAACCCAACAATACTATGTTTTTATGATGTAAACATGCACTATTACTCCCCTTACAAAGTGGATTTTAAAAGAAACAAGACATATAATTCTTAACTTAACCTAGCATTCAAGAAAGAATTGATTTCTATTAAATGTTTTATAAAAAACTTCATTTTCTCAAATAAAAATAAATCTGTATTATTTTAAATAGTATTTTTTAATTAAAAATGACATTTTTTCTAAGTAATTATATTTTGGTAACAAAATATATATACAAAATAAAGGAGACTTACTATAGTTTCACCCACCCTCAAGTCAACCCAATTCACGTTATGCTCGTGAGTTTTTTCTTCCACATCACCGGGTTCTCCAAATTATCTCCTACAGAACCACCATTACCCTTCAATCTGTCTAAGGGTCTCGACCCTTTCTTTGCATGTGTTTGCCTCCAGAGTTCATCAAGCGTAGCACGTCGCTTCAATGTCTTATCCTAAAAAAATCATGTTCAAATTAGAAAGAAAATATTATTATTAACGAAACATATATAGAACTTTAACCATATATAGAAAAATAATTGATCAATATATAATATATGAATTTATCAAGATAAATGGGAAAGTAACAATATATATAACATCATGATGGGGAAACTAAGTACTAATAAGAAATAAAAAGACAAATTATTAATGTCTTATATATTTATTAATTTTTAACCTTATTTTCTTTTACCAGAAAGGATTCATTTTGCTTGAAAAATGAATAATTTTTATTGTATATTTGTAACACCCGAATTATTTTATAGACGAGAAAGAAAAATAAACGCGAATAAAAAGGAGAAAAATATCATTTAACCTAAGTAGAGGGGTTAAAGGTGCCAAAGTGACAAAAGTATCAAAAGTTGGTACAAAAGTGAGCATGGCCGTCCACTCTAGCCTGCACACTTCATTCTTCTTCGGTTTTAGAGAGAGAAACAACAGAGAATTTGAGTTTTGGAGAGAGGAAGAAGAAGAATTTGAAGTTCAAGGTAAGATTTTGTGTTTTAGGTTACTTTTGGTCGACTTAGCCTCGGCTATATGCTTATGTGGGTTGTTGTATGTTCGGGTTGTGTGTTTTAGTGGGTTTTAGGTGTTAAAAACATCTGAGAAGCTCAAGTGAAGGGTTTAAACTCGAAAGAAGCTAAGGTGAGTTTCTAGAACCCCCTCTTTACATGTTTTCACTAATTTTGGGGCTGGAAATACATGTGTGTACGTTTTTATATAAATGAGTTTTTTTTTCACCCATATGTGTGTGCGAATGTGTATGAGGGTGGGTGTATATTTTGGGTGTATGTGATGTAGTAATGATGTTAAGAATATGTGTTGTTACTTAGATTGTAAGAATTGAGCTTAGAACGTGATACATCTAAATTTGGGACTGAAAATGTGTTGATTAGGATAAGTTAGTTGCCCATGCGCCTAAACAGTGGCCCATGCGCCCAACGGTCAGATTTTCTAAGTGTCCCCAACCGCCCAGAAGTCCATACGCCTAAACAGTACCCAACCGCCTAAGTGCCCATGCGCCTAAGTCAGGCCCATGCGCCTGAATAGTGTCCAGACGCCCAAAAAGGGTCATGCGCCTAAGTGTAAATGATCGTGCAAGTCCAGACGCCCGCATAGTGGAAAAATGCCTGAACAGGGCAGAAACGTCCAAATAGTGCCCATGCGCCCAAACACTTAGAAT
>BJCN01122530.1:0-13166 GCA_018326445.1 Flaveria brownii
ACATTCGGGTTCTTCATGTTCCGGCTCCTTACCATTACGCGGATATCTTCACCAAAGGCTTACCACGACATCTATTTCATTCATTTCGGGCCAGTTTGAGCGTTGGTCCAGGACCCTCTCCAACTACGGGGGCGTATTAGAGATATATATTTTATATATTTGTGTTTATCTATTGTGTTTATCTACAAGGTGGTGATTAATATTGATCCCATGGTAATAGGGTTAGGTTGTTGATATGTTCGGTTGTAATCAAGGAGATTCATTTAATAATACCATAAGCACTTTTAGTAATATGTTTGGCCCAAGTAATATGTTTGGCCCAAGTAATATGTTTGGCCCAAGGGTTTACCTTAAGATTTAAAAACAGTAATATAAGCATCTTAGATTCTAAGTATCTAACTACAAACAGAGGATTAAATGATTAATTCCTTTAACTAACGTTAATGTGAAATTAAACCAATCCGCCACTATCGTTTTATTATGCATCACTTAACATTTTTTAAAGTGGTTCAGCTCTTAACTTTCTTTTTATCTAACTTAAATCTCTATGATTTTTAATTTATTCATGATGGCGTGACATGCAAGCAAAATAATGACTTGGAAGTGACCAGGCAAGACAAATGCTGACCGGACTAACCAAACAAAAATTTAATTAGCTTTTGGGTTGTTATTTTACCAAATTTATAAACGATCAAGTTCGAATTCTTAACTTGTTTAATATACATGTAGTGTTTTTGTTTAACCTATTTAATCAAACATGTCATTGGTTTAACTTATTACAAGTTTAATTCATTGCTTACAACCCACCAATCCATATGATTTATTTAGATTCTGTGCAACCTAACCACAATTTAGCAATCAAATAACTCATCTAGATAGAAGAGTTAAAAGGGTCATGTTCAAGTTAGTAAGTTACATGGTATTAACATGTTTCAGCTAAAATTTCTTTCTTTAACAATAATGAATATATGAGTTATGTTTTGGTTCATCAATTCAAATTACCAACATGAATACACAAGTGCCACCCCTAGGTATCAACCATGATAAGGTGCCATCAATTGGTTGCACAATCACCAGCAACAGAACTCACAAGTCAAAATCTTTAACTGTTTCATCTAAAAAAGCTATTAAATCTACCACACCAGAGGATTACATATATTCAACAAGAAGAATCAAGCAAAGTTAATTTTAAAGAAATTTCCGTGCAACAATCAGAATGAAGAACAACAATTGGTTTTGGTATTATTCCCTTCCTGTGCTCCAACCACAAGTGTCTCTCCTTGTTTGATATTAGCACCAGCTGTTGAGTTGCCTGCAGCTGCAGCAAGAGATTTCTTGCTAATTATCCTATAAATCTCACCAAGAATTGTTTGAAAAGCCTTCTCGACATTGATCGCCTCTAAAGCAGATGTTTCGATGAAAGAAAGACCTTCTTTTTCAGCAAATGCTTCAGCATCCTCGGTCACAACAGCCCTTAAATGTTTAAGATCAGTTTTGTTTCCAATGAGCATGATCACAATGTTTGAATCGGCATGATCCCTGAGTTCTTTCAGCCACCGGCTCACGTTATCAAAAGTAGTTGGTTTTGTGACATCATATACCAGAAGTGCACCAAGGGCGCCCCTGTAATAAGCACTTGTTATGGCTCGGTATCGTTCTTGCCCGGCCGTGTCCCATATCTGAGCCTTCACTGTCTTTCCCTCTACCTAAACATTACAATTAGAAACATCATACCAGAAATTAGTACATGAAACGACCAAAAAGAACATTCTTGTGAAGAAATGAGCATCTTGTGAGATGGCAGTTAAATATCGTAAATCAGGTTAAAAGAGGCTGTACTTAAGGTCCTTTATTTTATTTTATTTTATTTGGAGATTGTATGAATCTAGTTATTATAAATTATTTTTCTGGATGAAGGTGATAACTTAAATTAGATTATTTGATCGCTAAACAATTACAAAATCAGAAGAACAGTTTATTTATCCAAACATTATAAACGTATTATTGCAGTTTTAGATCATTTGATCCCAAAATAATCACATAACCAGTTCCGAAACGCACATCCAAACATCTTTCATGATTTTCAATGAATCAACATTTTACTATAACAATGTATGCGTTATATACCAATTTACTTGTATAGAACCAATTTAGGGCAGGTTCAATACAATTTTTAAGTAGAGAATTGTGAGAACCGCCTAAGCACTTGTACATATTGCATTGCACATATAATCAGGGAGAGAAAGAGAGACGGTTATGTGGACATGTGGTCACATAATCATCCTATTTATCACATTTAAAAAAGCAGGTACAGGTGTCTATGCAGTTCTCTACCAAAAATTGCTGTGTTATTTGACTATTTGAGTAAATGGACTGAGTCTTTTTTTAATTGCGAAAATGACATATACAATTCAAAGCTTTATGTGAACCTGATGAATAATTTTTAAGTTGATACCATCAAAAACCAACAACATTTCAAATTTTGTAAATTACATGCAAAGTCCCTCAACCCAGTTTGATACCTTGAATTTGTTAAAAGTGCACATACCAGTGAAATTATTTTCCAACTGTCATGTTACCCCTTAAGCTGGTCAAACTTTGATAAAGTAACATTTAGTGTACAAACATGTATAGATAACCTGTTTGATCATATAAGATGATATAATTTTGTATCTGAGTGGTAAAAAGTTGACGAGGTAGTGTTCAACGTAACAAAAACAATTCCCATGTTAACACAAAACATGTGCATCTCCTTCACATATTATATGGTTGTGCTATTAACTAATGTTTATCGTTGATTTCACATATATGAGTATTTAAAACAAGCATATCAACTTTAATATATCAAAAACGGGTTGGGCTTCTTTTACAAATTAAGAAAGTATCCTGGTTTTTTATGGTATCAACCATTATTTCATTTTCATTCATCATAAAAACTTCACTTCAATCGTTCTTCAAAAGTCTTCTAGGGTTTCATTGTTGTTTTAAAAGCTTAAAACACAAGCTAAATCACCTTTTTAATGGCTAATCATAAACATAACAATATCATGAACTAACTATATAAACAATTAGGTTCCCAATATCCAAACACCATAAAATCCTGAAACTTAAATTGCCTATGCCTGTAGAATCAAATTAGCTCCAACACGAATCACTGAATGTTCCAATATCATTTCAAAGGAGGTATAAACAGTCCTAAACTCCTAAACCCCATGAAAAAACCATCAACAGACCATAAACCTCTCGATGCCAATATCAATTTAACTACCAAAACCGAATCCTAACTCAACCAAAAAGAACAGATCAAGCAACATCACCCCAGCCAACATCAAAACAAACTAACTATCTCCACCAATTCCGCATCCATAACAACATAACAGGTATCAAACGAGCCTTCACACACCTAAATCCACACATCAAGCAAAACAATCGAGAAAAACAAAGCAAATTTAGCGAGTAAGAGTGAGAAACAGTACTTGAAGCGTGCGAGTGGCGAATTCAACGCCGATGGTGGATTTAGACTCCAAACAAAACTCGTTGCGCGTGAATCGAGAAAGGAGATTGGATTTACCGACGCCTGAATCGCCGATGAGTACGACTTTGAACAAGTAATCGTACTCGTCGTCCGGTCTCCTCGCCATCGCTATCTTCTGAGTTAACTCACCAAATGTGCCCAAGAATCGGTCGCGTGAAGGAGAGAGATATATAGGGAATTCGAGATATCGCGATACGAGAAATTGGATGCAGGAGAACAATGGTGTCACCAAAATATCCTTTGGGCATGTGGGGGTGAATATGTTATGTGTCTAGTAGAGTTGACAGCCTCATTTAATGCCCCAAATCACACAAACATAAATTCCCTACGAATTTTTTAACACTAATTTTTAATTGAGTCACATTTTTAATATTACCATCTTGTTTATTACGAGACCTGAATCTCTTGATTTTATGAGAATAGGCATAGTTTACAGAGATAGATAATATTAGTATAAACATCATCTAATTTTTATCTGCTGATTGAGGAAAAAAATTAAATCGAAATTTTACATAAAGACGAAAGAGTAGGACCTATTCATGCGAGGCGTGCTTAATGTGCCGCATGGCCTAATTGTGAATAATGTGTGCGTTCAATTTGTCCATCTCCTTTGTATTTATAACCACAAACCATAAAGCACAAGTTAGAGTTTAATTCAATAACTAGACTAATTATAATATAATTATTCCTTATAATTATCTGGTTTATTGAGACAATTATAACTGATAAGATTACTTATTAATTAATTGAATTTTTTAACGGTCTTAATATACTCTTACCATACTCAAATTAAATCCACTTTACATGTCTTAAAGTGAGGCTTGAATCCACTACCTTATAAATAAGGGCCTGTTATATGTATGCCCTTGTTATCTGGACGCCCTATTTACTGCCCGTAAGCGCCTTCTCAAGTCGTATAGGTCTGCACCCCATCGAACAGTCATTCAAACATTTAACGGGCCGTGAAGCCCTTCACTGGCAGGATTTTCACGGCCCGTAACACTCCTTACGACCCGTTACAGTTTTTATATATGACCCGTTAAGTCTCTCACGTGTTGTTACCTTAATCGAATACTTTTTTTTATTTTTTACACCATGTAATATTCCTCGATACGGTGTAATTTTGTATTTATTACATTATTTGATACGATATAATATTCCTCGATAATTATTTGACTAGACGTAATATTCTTTGTTAAATACTATATAAATCGTTATTTATTAAATCATTTCATAGCAATATATTCAATATTTGTATAATTTTTAAGCGATATAGTTTATTAACGATGCCAATCTGGGATAACACTTATTTATTTGATTCTGATTCTAACTATTACCTAATTACCCCCTCGAGGGTTATAGTTATTACAATGATTAGAGTGGTAACTGTGTTGAACAGTAAGACGATAATGTTGGAAATTTTGGTGGTGATGACGGAGGCAACGGCGGCGGCAATGACGGCGGTGATAACGGAGGTGATGGTTCTGAAAGAAAAGGGTTATACAACACAAATCAGGTTATTACTTAATTGTTACAAACTTTTATCATTTGATAATAACTAATTATATTATTTAAAATTATTAGGTTTTTTCCATCTCGTGAAGAATCGATTGATTGAGAAAGTAATATAAGTTATGAAAATGGATATGTTATTGTCACAAAACAGTCGTAAAAAACACATAAGTGGGTTGGTAGTTAAAATATGGTTAAAATGTGACCGCGATGGAGTGTATAAATGAGCACCCACTCTTAGAAACACCGACACCAAAAAAAATTATTAGTTTGAATTACAAGGAAAGTACCAAAGATGTGTTGATAATAGTTGTTATAGATAATACTCATAATCATGAAGCCGATGAACACCTCGAGGAGCATGCATACGCAATGAGACTCACCGAAAAAAGTTGTGTACGGTAAAACAACTGATAGAGCAAAATATTTAGCCTCGAAATATTTTAGGTACACTGAGGGACCAAAATCCAAAAAACGTGTCAACCTTAAGAACGATATATAATGGCCGTACAAAAATAAAAATTTCAAGTAGAATCGGTAAAACTCTAATGTAGGTATTTTTTTACTATACTATAACAAAATAAATATATTTACACCCCTCATATAAATGAACCTACATATACCGTAGACGAAATTTTTTTATGCATCCCACATTTCACATTTTATGCGCGACTACCCACATGTGTTGATGATAGATATGACGTATAAAATCAACATCTACAAAATGCCATTTGTCCAAATGATTAGCGTGAGCTCAACCCTGAAATCGTTTTTTGTTGCTCATACATTTATCGATCTTGAGCGTTAGATTTCAGATGGGTTTTAGAACAACTAAAAGAAACTTTAGAGTAAAAGTGTATAGAACTCAGCGTTATAATTACCAACAGATACATTGCTTTAATGAAAGCGTGTGAAAAAGTTTTCCAAATGTCGTGCAATTACTTTGAAGATGGCATATCGGAAGATATTATTAAACATTGCAATGCGAGTTTTTTGAATGATCATTGGGGTGCTTTTAAGCATTTGTGGTTGGTATTAATTAACTCTCACACTTGACATATATGCGTATAAATTTGACCACCTTTATCGAAGACTGGTGCCCTAACATTCAAGTAAGTTTTATATTGTTATACTTATTAATATTATTCTTTACAAATTAAATAGAATAATGTTATTTTAATTAAGAGTTTTGACATACCTTAAAGATAACTGATCGGACCCTTATAAAGAAGGGTTTATGACGGCATGGATAGATAAAGATCATAACCTCGGTCAACACATAACGAATCGAGCGGAGAGCCAACATTTATTGCTAAACAGTTACCTCTAGAAAAGTAATAGTATCATGTATAGATTTATTTTATTTATCAATAATATTTTAGTTACCCAGTAAATTGCTATGAAAGAAAGTTTTACTAAAAGTAAAATTATGCTTATGGTTCAAAATAATCAAAAAGCGTTTCAATACTTACGAGGTAAAGTTTATATTGCGGCTTTGGATCTTTTAGTTGGTGAGATCAATAGAATTCATCATCTAATAACATGCAAAACATCATGTGGGTGTCATATTTTTACGAGTTATGGTCTTCCATGTGCATGTACATTAAATAATTACTTTCAAATTGATAATAAAAATTTGTTTAATTTTTCTTTTTTACCATGAATATTATATTGTCCATATATTTTTATATTTTTACCCATTATTTATAGGTTAAAATATCTCACTCCATAACATTGATCTTTTTTAGAGTAAGCTTGACTTTTCACTAGCGTAAATTATAGGTGAGGTGAAAATAAATGTGCATAAAGAAATGATGATTGTGCCAAAACATTTACTTCTTCAACTAGAAAGAGTGAAAAAATCTATGGCAAATATGATAATATCACTTATAAATCCAGTGAAAACAGATCAAAAAGATCCAAAAGTGCAAAGGAATACACGTGATCATCCAAGAAAGGATAAGCAACAAGATGTGATATTAGACCCTCCCAGAAATAGTTCATACGTGCAAGAACGAGAAAATATTCAAGTTCCTCCAAGATATACAAGTTTGGTGGTAAAGTCTAAACAATGGTCATTTTAACGCAGTTAATTGATGTCTTACAAAACAAGAGGCAAAAATATATCATCACAACAGACTTCAAAGTTTACATATACCCTAGGGGATGAAGAAAAAAATAACCATTGCTAGTTTTGTGATTTGATTCCATCCATTATCTACCCGTATATTTCGGGTGTAGATGATGTGTATACAGATGGTAACTATGGTTTTCAGGTAGTAGCAGTTGGATTGGGATATGATGAAAAGCACTGGCTTTTTATTCGTACCGAACTCATAGGGGAGCTGGATGAAAATGCACATCGGTACGGTGATATGTTTCATAATATCTAGCGAGTAAGAAACTCATTAGACTGGAACAATATAGGTGCAACTCCATATAAATTGGATGACAGTGCCACCTGTAGCAATCTTGATTGCTAATAGGTTTCAAGTGGTTTTACTATTTATTTCAATTTCTAACAACACAACTTATTTTCTCTTCTGGTTATCTCCTCGCGATATCATTAATCACCAATTGGCTGCAATTGTTTTTGTTATTGAAAATTATTATATTAGACATTGATTAGTAGGCGACTATCTGATGTCTCTTCCAAGTGGATATTGGAGACACTATAAAACACCAAATGCTAATGATTGGGAAGTTATATACGAGATATAATTTCAAAAATATCGTGAATTGAAAAAAGACAAGAAGGTTGAACAAGTTAATTTGATATAAGTTATATTATTTTAGTAATGGTGTTTGTAATGGTCTTTGTATTATTTTTGCAATAGTTAGATTTTAATATGATATGCAATTTGTAATTATATAATCACTAACTGTGTAACTTTTAAATGTAATATGTAATTATCACACGAAACTCATCAAAACCAGCTATTTAAGATAAATAAATTTTTTACATCAAAACATAAAAAAAAATAAATAAAAATGACTAGTCCGGAGGTGGCTGATCCGTTGCTTCCTCCGCTGTCTCATCACCATGTACCGACGACCTCAGAAAATGGACAATATCCGGGGGAGAGGGAGCAACTATCCCTTGTGATGTAGCCCATGTGCTGGTCAGCTCCATCTACCACATGCATAAATAAAATTTTTACATCAAAACATAAACAAAAATACATAAAAATAACTACTCCTAAGGTGACGATGATAGCGCTATTGGTTTGACACCCGCCCAAACGGGCCGTTGTAGACGGCATTTGGGTATTGGCCGTTGTAGACGACATTTGGGTATTGGCCGTTGTAGACGACATTTGGGTATCGAAACTGATATTCTTAGTCTAACCCGTTAGTTAGGGACACTTGTCAACAAAGGTTTAATTAATGAATTTGGTTTAGTCATAATTGCTTGAATTCATACTTTGACTCTTGAATCGTGTTTTAAATCTATTATATGTAACAAAACCTATGTTTACTCACCGACTTTCTAGTTGACCTTTATTTTATACATGTTGCAGGAAATGTCGTTTGAGATGCTTACAAGTTTATGACACTTAGGATGCTTGTCGACTTAGTTAATAAACCGAATATTATTTTATGTTACATATGTTTGTACAATTTATGGTTTCTTTATAAGACTTATGTAATCGGGTTGATTAAATAAATTACTACTTTAACAGTGTCACATGTTATAGACAATCTACGCCCCCTGACATATTCCGCCACCGGTTGGGGTGTGACAGATTGGTATTAGAGTCGTGACTATAGGGAATTAGGTTATTAGACACAATGAGCTAGACTATAACCTTAAGTTCCCTAAACGTGAGTTACCTCACGTGTGCATGCTAAAATTCTTTGTCCATACGTGTTATTTAATCATACCCTACTTTATTACATTATTTATATTATATAATTTTGGGTTTTATGCCTAACTTATCTACATATTTTCAAACTAAAATTTATTTCAAGATTTATTGAAATGATATTTTTGGATTTCACTACATTATTTTTTTTCTCGTCAAAGTCTAAGTTTATATAATGGACATGTAGTAACTGTAAGAGTAGTGGACACTGGTAGTTAGGTTTCCTGTCTAGGCTGGCATTGTATATAAATCCAAATCTACCGATGGATCTGAATGCCTACCTGGGGATTCCCGACGAGAGTGTCTTAGCCTATTAGGCCAAGGCATGTCCAAATACACTTAAAAACCTTGATAAGTCAAGGTGCTCTTTAAGGGTACCAATCCATTCTCAATCATTACTCCAAACTCTATGATATCCTATGATAATCTTATGATTCATACTATTGATTTGATATTCTTAACCTAAGTTTTATGATTTCACATTTATCTATTTTTTTAACCTATCCATACTCTAAATGTTACAAACTCTCTCATTTTATTTGATGAAGTATGGCTTCAAGCAATCAACAATGATGTGGTTAATGTATGTTTTTAGTCAATAACCAATAAGAATTCTATGTCATTTGATTTTGAACCTTTACTTGCTATCACCTGTGCTAAATTAGAGAAAACCTTCATGATTAGATGGCCGATGAAAATTTATCACCATTGAATCTTTTATTCGTAACTGCACTGTTAATCTCAACAAATATAACTTCACCATCGATCTCATACCCATGCAATTAGGTAATTTTGATATCATAGCAGACATGAATCAGTTATCTTAACACCATGCTAAAGTTATTCATTTTGATAAGTATCCATATCTATTTGCATAAGCCTCCTCCTATGAAATTTCAGGATGAAATTACCTAAACTAGGGGAGACTATAACCTATGATATCTATCCATATTTATAACCCAGTCTATTTTTTATTTATTATTTTATGAATTAAAACATTCTTAATTTTATGTTATATTATTTTTTTTATCATACATAATATTATACATGATAACTTATAGTCTTATACATGATATACACAAGATTCTATAATATCCACTTTTGTTAGTGCGAGTAATCATTGATTTATTACTTTACCTGTGCTATTACTTGATAACGGTAAATGGAAGTCTAAATTAGTAATATTTTCAAGTTCTTATATATTTATAAAATTTCTAAATTTCATATTATTATTACAGTTCTTAACTTCTTATAAAAATACACATGTGCAATTGTATAATAAAGCTAAGCTTTATAGACTCACATCCTTAATTTTATAGAAAGTCTTAATCATAATATATTTTTACAGAAGTTCATAATTATTATATTTTCATGAATAAATGCTAACTATTTTAAAGTCTTTCAAATCCTCCAAACAAAAATAATTAATTTTACAACTTCAATACAAACTTTTTATAAAAATTAATTTTAAAAACATACCATTATTTTTATAAAATTTGAAAGACTAAAACTCCATCCTCTTTGACTCATTTATAATCCATCCTTAACCCCTCAATTCTTAATTATGCTCATTAAGATCTCCTCTTTGACTCATTTATAATCCATCCTTAACCCCTCAATTCTTAATTATGCTCATTAAGATTTCCCCATTCGTAACCCCCATTTTCCCACCTATAAATATTAAACTTTGTCTCATAATTTTCTTGCATCAACTCTTCTTCTCAACTAACAATAGAGTTATTCTTCACCCTATATATAATCTTAAGAAACTTTCCTCCAACCCTCCATTCAATCCTTTGGAAGTTTCAAATCCGTTCGTCATTTTTAAGGTAGCAACCGTGTTTTAATTTTTGTGTTCTCATTATTATTTTAATTTCTAAATAATTCTAATCAACCTTTATTTTATATGTGTCGCAGGAAATGCCGTTTGATATGCTTACAAGTTTATGACACTTAGGATGCTTGTGGACTTAGTTAATAAACCAAACTTTAGTTTATGTTATATTTGTTTGTACAATTTATTGTTTATTTGTAAGACTTATGTAATTGGATTGATTAAATAAATTATCACTTTTATAATGTCACGTGTTATGGACGATCTACATACCCTGACATAATCCACCGTCAGTTGGGATGTGACACCACTTGCACAAGTCTCGATCTTCTTATTAACACAAACAATGATGGACTAGGGCTGGCATACCAAATCAGACACGACACGATAAGACACAATCACGATAATGTAACGCCCCAAATTTACAAAAATGAACCTAAGTGGAGAAATAATATTAATAATGGTATTATGGAATTTTATTCTCGAAAAGATTAGCTAGTTGGTCAAGTTTAGGCTGGAAAACAAAATGCGGAAAACTTGAGGGACCAAAATAGACAATTTAGGAAACCATAAAAATAACCCTAAGCCCCCTTCTTCCCCAAATCAGCCGCTACCCTTCTCCCCCTCCCAACCGAGCGGCCTCCCTTCCCTTCCCCCCTCCAGCGACCTTTGTGGCTACGGTCAGAGCTCCGGCAGCCTGCCCCGGCCAAGCGATGATCAAAGAAGCAACCTCACACCCCCCTCTCGGCAGCTGCATCCTAACCCCAATCGAACCCCTCTTTCGGAATTAATGCGACGACGAACGGAGTTTCTCTGGTCAAGCTCTTCGACAGCCAACAAGATCATGGAACAAGCACGACACCCTCTGTAACTCTTCCTTCTCGGTTCGTGCTCGCAACAGTGGAAGTTTAAGGTCAGGAGTTTGGGTGTTTTGGCGAAGCTTAGGCGGCACACGACAGCGTTAAGGGTGAAATTAACAACCGGCATGGTAAGCGAGCTTAGGGGCTGGAACGTGAGGTCGACAGGCCTCATATAAACCACCGCCTCAGCTCCCGCGGTGTTGGAACTTCACGACAGCAGCTGCATCGACATAGAAGCAACCCCGACAGATCGGTTTTGGTCCAGCTTCGGCGGTAAGGTTCCAGCGGTCCTGATTATCTTCTGTTTCGAACTCAAGGTGCTTCGGCAGCCTTCGAGACACCTGGAGCTGGTTAAGTGGGGTTGGGCATGCTGGTGATTATGATGTGCGATGAAGATGATCTAGAATAGGAGGTAAGATGATGATGTTGTTTAGGTGAGGATGATGTTGCTGTTAGATGATGTTCATGGGATGATGATGTTTTGTTAAGTTATGTTGGTAAGGCTGTTATAGTAAGATTATTAGGACGGTGAGGGGACTATGATGATGATGGTAGAATGATGATAGTTCCACAAATATAACCTGAGAATTATCAATAGCCTAGGAAAAGATAAGGTTAATGGTATGATGTTGATAAGGTTGTATGGTTTATGGTTGTTACGATGGTGTTCTTATGATTACGATAATGTTGAGGTTGGATTATAATGTTATAATGTTGTCATAAGAATGGGGATATGGTTTTATGGACTTGGTGACTTGTATGGTGATAATGTTAGTCTTTAGGATGGGAATGATGTTAGTGTTATGGTGAAAATGATGAAGGGGATTCACGATGGAGGCACGGGTTTTATTGAGAGGATGATGGCATTATGAAAATGCTAATAGTATGTAGGTGGTGACTTATGATGGTATGATGATGACAAGTTCATGATGATGATGGTTTTATGATGATGATGGGACCATGAAGATGATGATTAGCTCTAGATGCGCAAAATACTATAGGTTTCGATGAGCTACATTTGGGATACCCGACTGCCCAGGTGAGTTTCTAGATCCCCTTTTTACACGTTTTATATGATTTTAGGGATGGAAAATACATGTATGTATGTTTTTATGAGATTGAGTATGTACTCGTATGTTTATGTGCATGTGTATGTGGGTGGGGTATGTTTTGGGCAATTATGTTGCTATGATTATGTTAAGTTCATGCTTAGAATGGTATGTGAATGCTAGAACTAAGTAATGAAATGTTTGGGACTGAGAACAGCTCAAAAATATGTGAGCAGGCTGCTAATACGCCTATACAAGGATCATGAGTCCAAACAGTGCTCATGTGCCTGGAATTTGGAACTTAGAAAACTAAGTACAGGGTAATAAGTCTGAATAGTGCTCATACGCCCAGAAATTTGCCTTAGAAATGTTCTAAGTAGGGTCATGAGTCTAAATAGTGCTCATGTGCCCAAATAGTACCTAATAAGCCTAAATAGTGTTCATGTGCCCAAATAGTACCTAATAAGCCTAAATAGTGCTCATGTGCCCAATTAGTACCTAATAAGTCTA
>BJCN01122536.1:0-10593 GCA_018326445.1 Flaveria brownii
AAGAGCATTTCGAGAGCGTTTATGAATATTGAAAAAGATAAAGAGGGGTTTTAAAAGTTGTAATTGAACCAACACACCCGGTTCTTATTTATATTAACATATGAAAAATAAAACAAAATAAAACATAAACGACCGACCAAAACAGTTATTTAACAACTACATAGTCGTTTCCCAACTGTTAGTTTTTTGTAACTTCGTGAACTGGATACTAAACTGATTTTTGAAGTAGTTATTCAAATCAGTTTCTCTCAACCCGATTCCAAGTCGGTTTCTGTGTCAAATGTTACAAACCAGTTGCATACAGACGGCTCCAAACTGTTTCTTAGCCAAATCAGTTCTATATTCAGTTTTAGATTCTAACCCGGTTAGGGTTCAAAAACCGGTTTGTATGCTCTATCTCTAATATTCATTTGTATGTTTATATATAATAAAGTAAATGAGAAAAAAACTGATTGAGAAGAGACATGACTCTTGAATGAGGCCGGAGTAAATGAGTGGAGCCCAAAGTGTCCAATTTTAATTAGTCGAATCTCGAATGACAATCTTTCGTAAATTTTTTAAATCTATTTTACAAAATTGATCATATGTTAACACTAGTAACTAGCAAGTAACTTATATACATAATATTAATGTAAAAAAAATTCTAAATTCAATGAGATCACATTTTTACCGAATAAACAATCCTTACATATTTTATATGAATATTATTACATCAATCGAATAATAACAACAATCATAATCACAATCTTTTATATATATACTAACACGAATTAGTTTATATTGACTAGAAGACAAAAAATTTAGGTACCCCCACCGTTCTCCATCGTATAATATATTTGGAGTTGAATGGTGGATTGGTGGGTTAGGCACGCACCTTTCACTTGCCTCTAGCTAAGCTAAACAATCATCTATAAAAATAACACATCTTAATACTTTATAAATCATCACAAGTACTACGAAAATCACAAAGTAAAATGAAAGAAAATTTTCCCGCCACCGTGTGCGTCACCGGAGCTGCCGGATACATTGGCTCATGGTTGGTTATGAGACTTCTCGAGCGTGGTTATATTGTTCGCGCTACTGTTCGTGACCCTGGTGCGCATAGCTCGTAATCTTTAATTTCTTTTCGTTTTTAAAGATTTTACTATTACATGTATTTTACACACATGATTTGCATGAAAGTGATGTATTTTTGTTACTCATATACACGTGTAAATGTTATGTTTACAAATGCAATGAAGGAAAACAAAATTAAATACACTTGTAAGTGTATAGAAATTATAAGATCTTCATTTTTATAATTAGCGTAAAAGAGTAGCTAGTATGCTACAAATTTAAAAGCGTGTAGATACTTTAAGATCTAGGCATTTTTCCAACTCTGGTAAAGTAACTTTTCACACACCTTTCCAGCCAAGTTTATATTTATTTTAAGATTTTAAACTTCTTTCAAAGACACTTTAAATCTATTGACTTGTTGTAGCGTGTTAGAAACTGGCCGGGTTGGTAGGATTGATGATCGAATGATTTTATAAATAATTTCTAAATTTTATGACAAATAGTTTTAGAAAAAACAAAACTACTTTATCTTCTTAGTATAGATTTGTACTGTTAACAAACATAAAACCAGAAATAAATTAAATATAGAGTATGAAGTAGTAAATAAATCAGTAAATAAACTTTGAAACAAAAAAGAAATAAAGCAAAAAGGTTATGAAATCTAATCCAACAACTAGCTCAACAGTTCAAAAAGTCCAAAACATAATTGAGCAATTCAAATGAAAATGGTTCAAAAAAGTACTCAACGAGAATTGTGGTTAAAAGTAAACAATATAACAGGTGACATGAAGAAGGTGAAACATTTGAAGGAGCTGCCTAAAGCAGCAACAAACTTGACATTATGGAAGGCAGATTTAACACAAGAAGGAAGCTTTGATGAAGCCATTAAAGGTTGTCATGGGGTCTTTCATGTAGCCACCCCTATGGACTTTGAATCCAAGGATCCCGAGGTACACTTGCTCTTTTTTCCGAATTTTGTATGTCGACATTTAAGTTATGTTATCAGATATCAGTTATCAGTACATGACGGAAATATATTCCAGAATGAAGTAATAAAGCCGACGATAGAAGGGGTATTAAGCATCACAAGGTCATGTGCCAAAGCTAAGACAGTCAAGAAACTGGTGTTCACTTCCTCTGCTGGGACTGTAAACGTACAAGAGAAACAACTAGGGGTCTATGACGAGTCGCATTGGAGCGATTTGGACTTCGTCTACTCTAAAAAGATGACTGCTTGGGTTCGTCTCCTTGTTTTGCTACATGTTTATACTAGTTGCTTAACGTTTATAGATAAAAATAGGGTGTTACATATGTCATGTTCGTGGGTTCGGCCCAAAACTTTGATTTTGCTAACAAGTTCATGGGTTCAGCCCAAAACTAACCCAGATCAGTTCATGTTAAACCCATATCCAGAAATGTCACGTTAAATTGTGTAGTGTCAGATCTTTACGTGCATAGAGAAAATTACAAATTTGGACCCCATGTTTATACCAAAATATTATTTGGTAAAATATTCTTAATTTGTAGAATCTTAGTCCAAAAAATGACAAATATAGAATCAAGTTCAAAACAGATGCATATGACTGGTTTTTGTGTCATTGTTTAGCTACAATTGCTTGCTTTAGATAGCTATCTGGTTAATCGTTGAACATTTTTTTTGCAAAAACAGATGTATTTTGTGTCAAAAACATTAGCAGAAAGAGCAGCATGGAAAGCAACAAAAGAAAACAACATTGATTTCGTTAGCATCATACCAACACTAGTAGTTGGTCCATTCATCACTCCCTCATTCCCACCAAGCCTGATCACCGCACTTTCTTTGATCAAAGGTATGTAGCATACACACAGAGTACAAAATAACACACTTTCTAACCCTTGACGCGTGTGTTTTACATTAAAACAGGAGCGGAATCACATTATTCCATTATAAAGCAATGTCAATATGTGCATTTGGATGATCTTTGTGAGGCTCATATATTCCTCTATGAAAATCCTCAAGCCAAAGGGAGATACATATGTTCTTCGCATGATGCCACCATTCATCAGTTGGCAAAAATGATCAAAGAGAAATGGCCTGAGTATCATGTTCCAACTCGGTTAGAATCTAACTTTTTGTGTTTATCTTTCATGATGTTATTGTTGCGGCTGGTGGGTTGATGTGATGATTTATACGATTTGGTAGGTTTGTGGGGATAGCTGAGGATATACCAACAGTTTCCTTTTCATCAAAGAAGTTGACCGACATGGGGTTTAAGTTTAAGTACCATTTGGAGGATATGTTCAAAGGAGCCATAGATAGCTGCAGAGAGAAAGGATTGCTTCCATACTCGACGAAGGAGGTCAAGAAGTGCTTGATCACATCTGCTATCGATGATCTTGTTAATGGTCAGGAGTGGAAACTGAAACTCAAAGAAGGAGGGTGAAATTTACAAGCTGATTGGAACTAAATTATTATGTTTGTTGTTAAGTGAAGATGATGTATTTTCTATTATTTCAAATCAATAACAGAACATTATAAACAATGCCTCAAGAGATGTTTTTATGATACAAGTGGTGTTCACATAACTGCATTTAACACTTTCTTTTTTATGATCACTTTAATAAAGACGACATGATACATATGACTATATAAACCATTCGAGTTTGCCAACTATAATCACATGCCACTTTTATAATCTTTAGTTTGTGGTTTGGGTTGAAATGGTTGTTATTTTTCAGTCACTTAACCATCCTACCGACACATGTTACTGGCTTCTGCACCAACAACCCGAATCACTGCCTCAAGCTTTCAACAATGTATGAGGCGTACAGATCCCTGCCATCACAAATATTCATGTTAGAAAGCGAACATAGAAGGAAATACAAGATTCTGCGTGCGCGTGCGTGTGAATTACTACTACTCACATGGAATACTCGATAGCTTTGACTGCATCATCAGCAGGTAGGAAGTCATTGACTTTGACTGATTTGTTCTCGTTCTTCTTGTCTGCATGCATCAAGTTAAGGATTGCCAAAAATAATAAGATTAACAAAGAGGCAGGTGTATACTGCTACTTTTCACACAAATGTATGGATACAGTCCTCAAAGAAACGCCGAATCTCAGCAAGACGATGTGGAGGGAGTTCTTTTATGTCAGTGTAGTGACGGAACTCTGGGTCATCAGCACATACTGCTATGATTTTGTCATCTGCTTCACCCTGTAAAAACATATTCCAATGATTAACTTGAATTTAAGATGAATTTAACTAAGGCTGCTTAAATGTAATTTACCTGATCAATCATAGGCATTAATCCAATTGCACGTGCACGAAGGAAAGTGCCAGGCAATACAGGTTCCTGTGCAAGGGAAGTTTAGAATCCGAATTATTATATATCAGTCATAGTAAATTGAGTTTGAATTGAGTATCATGATATCATATGAATATGATATGATAGGAGTACCTGCATCAACACCAACACATCCATGGGATCACTGTCTTCACATATGGTTCTTGGTATGAACCCGTAGTTGTGTGGGTAAACCACAGACGAGTACAGAACCCGATCAACCTAAATTTTCAAAATTTTATCAATTAACAACACACCAAGTCACCAACATTTGTAGCTCCATGAAAATCAGTTCTAAGTTTTATAAACCCTAATTATGTTGAAAAAACTTTTCATGTTATAAGTTATTAGACGTTTGATAAAAAGAAGCGAGTGACGAGAACTTTACCTTGATCAGGCCACTTGCCTTGTCAAGTTCATACTTTACTTTGCTACCTTTTCCAATTTCAACCACCTGCAACAGAACTACATCACTTAAGCAAAAAACTCAACGATTTACAAGAACCTAACTTCAATTTTCAAGATCACCCATGAGCAGAGACGCTGAAAAACATACACAGTTGAATACTTGAGGTGCACCAGGCCCTGCATATATCACAATTAAAAGAATCTTTAATAGCAAAGTGATGATCATTTGGAGTTAGTTATTTACATATCTTTCTAACCACAAAAGGGATCCTTCTGAACATCTGCTGTTATTATTATACTTGGTGAATATATTCTCTTTTAACAGCGAACCTATCTCTAAACAACACCATATGTTCCCGACAGAACTTGAACCCTCATCACCTTAATACCATTTGTCAAAATGCCTTTTGGTAATTAAATTTGTAAAGAAAATTAAAATGCAAATCGAATGCATAAAATCAATAACGATGCATTATGATTTACGAAGAAGAAAGTGACGTACCAATTTCCAGATCATGCCAAGGATGAGCAGCAACAGATCTTCGTGACATAGAGCTGAGAATCCTTTCATTAAGGGCCACACGATTACTTCCTTGACCATGACCATGACCATGACCTTGACCTTGACTTTGACCTTGAACCTCATGGTTAGCCATGTTTACCTTCAACATTTGAGAATTCGATCGGGTCATAACTAATTTGATAAGATTTAAGCCCAAACGATCAATTATCAAAATTGGAGAAGAATCAACATCAAACCCTAACAAGCGATCACAAGTTCACAACAGAATGAAATGAAACGAAAACCAAATTACGAAGTCAAATGTTACCAGAAAAACCTACTGAAACAGTGAATCGGTGATCAAATAACAGCAGTTGGAGAAATGAACTTACAGATCAACAGCGAAAGCAGTAGTTTCTGGAGAAAACGAAAGAAAGAAAGAAAGAAATAAAGAGAAATTTAGAAGGATCGTAGAGTGGACGCATTGACCCTTTTTGAGCACTTGTTGAACCGTTGGATTGAGAAGGAATATAATCAACGAGAATCAAGGCATATGCCACTACTACAAAGCTAAAATTGTTACTATGTATCAAAATCTACCCATTGGTTGAAACTTTTTTTTTTATTTTATTAATAATTCTAAGATGTCTCGTTTTATCGATTAAAGCCATCGTTTTGTCAACTCAAAACTTATATTTCATAAATTGTTCTTCGAATATGGACAGGCCCCCCTCTATTTTGGTTAAACAAGAAACAACACGTTTGTATTTAATTACGACTAATCTGAAAAACCCTAATGACAAAAAAGCTAAAATTTAAGCGGCATATAGGCGTCAGCCTATAGAGGCGAGTCCGGCCGTGTTTGAGGGGAGATTTTGTGAAGATTAAAGTCAAAGACAAAAATTAAAGAAAGTTTGTGGTCAATAGAACATCTTTATTTTTTAAAATCCAAATTAAATAATTGTTTAAATAAAAGATAACAGAAACTTGACATATAACTTAATAAACAATAGAAAACTGAATTGGTGTGACCGAAGATTGCCCAAACATTGCAAGCCTAACTGGCGTGGTGGATTATTCTCGATTAGAACCAGATCTGGCATTCGAAACCTTACGATTTCCATACTAGATACTCTATCCTAACCGTCATCTTATTATCATAAAAAAAACACATAGAGAGCAGCGTTAAATTATGACTACAAATATGTTAACAGGTTAACGGTGGACAAATATTTCTCATCTGCTACACTTAAATTTATTTTTTTGTTGGTTTTGAAAGTTAAAAACCATCTCCAACAGGTGCTTCGCCCTTGAGCTCATGAGGAAAAAAAGAGGGTTTTAAGAAAATATGTGATTGTTAATGTGGAGGAAAAAAAGAGGGTTTTAAGAAAATATGTGATTGTTAATGTGGAGGAAAGAAGAAAGAGAAGGGTCTTCGAGGACGAAGGCGTTCATCAGACAAATTGTTTGAGAGAAGAGAGGGAGGACCAAGGAAAACCGTGAAAAATAAGGGGATAGGGGTTGGATTTGTTGGCCTTTCATTTTTGATTGATAATTTTACTAAATAACTTCTATGTGACAGTTAATATACAAAGTGTTTTTTTCGTGCGAAGGGTACGGAGTTTTATGGTGTAATTATCACACAATAACACTAATAATCACGCAAGAATAAAGTATATTTATGCAAGACAAATTATACTCGCGTGGAATTATCACGCAGAGATGAAATTATCAGGCAAGAATACATTCTGCGTAATAATTTCACATTTGCGTGATAATTCCATCTCTGCGTGATTTATTATTACCCTTGAGTTATAATTCCACTCATAACATCCATTCTTGCGTGGTAACATTATACGCTTTGCACGAAAAAAACAGTTTGTACCGTAACCTTTCTCATAACTAAAGCTTTGTTTGCAAGCATATAAACTTGCGTTACACTTGCAACGAAATAAATGTCAACATATTTTTTTTTGGTATTTAACTATTTATCTTAACACCGGTCAATGATGTCATGGTCTTCGAAGATGATGTTGTGAGCCTGAATCTTTGGTTAGGTTAGTAGCTATATCTGTAACATACTTGCAATAAATCACAATTAAATTCGGCCTAATAATTCCATAAACTTCACAATCTTGCATAAACGAATAATAATAAATCATACACTTAATCAATAACAATTGACCTGTTAACAAATTACAATGGTTGAACACTCACAAATTTACACTTATTTCCGACATAAATCATATGCGGCGTATACACGATTAGCACGGTGGAAGATCCTTAGGCGGGGGACGGACGGCCTGATCTTTCCCCGGCCCATCTTCCACCACAAACGCTGTCTTTAATCCCCACCCTGTATGCAACTCCAAATGACAATGAAAAAACCAAACACCTGGGTTATCCGCTCTAAAACGGATCGCCGCCCACCCACCCGTAGGAACACCAACGGTGTTCCTCTCCGGCGGATCCACCAAGTTATACTTGGCTGGATCCTTAGCCGGATCAAAATTCCCCACACCCGTTCCGACCACAAAGAAGTTGTACCCATGAAGGTGAAACGGGTGCGACTCGACGCTTAGTAAATTAGTGTCTTGTATCACAAGTTCCACAGTTGAATTGAATGAGATCCTGCTCAGTCTGGTCCCGTGTGTAGTGAAAAGGTTAGCCGTTAACGGTGCACCGGTGTAGTTAAAAGCTTTAGGTGGTTTATCAGGGAAATCCGCGGTAAACACCCCCTTCATGTTCGAGTAATGCGCTTGAAGAAGTGCGGTTTCCGGCATCACAAATGTAATGTTGTTTAACGAGGCCGAAAGTCGGGTTCCGTTTACACACGTCGGACACACGCTCTTCCCTAATCCAACAGTGAAAAAAAGATTACGATCAACTTTCAACGGGACGTTGGCTGGATAGTTACGAGTGTTGAGGCTTCGAAGCTTATTGTTGTAGCTTAACGCAAAATCGGTGTCGTTTGGTGATGGGAGTTGAGGGAGTGACGGGATAATATTGTCGGGAACGCCTTTGTACTGGAGGATTGCGGTGGCGGTCTTGTTGTCGACGGGGATCGGAACGTCTTGGAACGAGCGGACCGCCATGAAGTAGCGCCCTCGGGCGCTGTTGGCATAGACCAACACGTTTGTTGTTTGGCCCGGGGACATTAGTATGGCGGAGCTGGTGAAGGGTTTGGTGTAGACGGCGTCTATCTCGACCACCGTCATGTTGTGGCCCGCGATTGCAAAAAAGAGCTCGTCGTTGAGGGCGGCGTTCACGATCCTTAGTAGGTATTTCTTCCCTTGCTCGACTTCCATCGCAAATGTATCTGAAATATAGAAACACGGTCTTTAAAACCAAGTTTAGACTCAACTGCTAACTACAGTTTTGTAGGCTGACACTGATATCTCAGCGTATGATGTTTAAACTAACTTTCTTATATAATCTTAAAAAACATAATTTTATAACCATTTTTTAAAAATACTAAAGATGTAATATATATTATTTCATATTCTTAAAATAAATTTTTTTAAAAAATAACAAATGTTAAATGATCGGTTCGCGATTTACTCAGTTGGTTTCAAATACCAAACCGTAAACCACCAAAATCGGTCGTGTATGTTTTAATTAAACCGACCGGTTTGCTTTAGTTAGACAAATTTAATCAGCTTTAGCGGATTATGAATACTCGACAATTACGACGACGCTTGTCTTACGTTTTTCGGAGCATGGGAAGAGCGGGCCAGGTTTGCCATTGATGGTGTGGGCATCAGACATGTTAGGTGGTAAACCCATGGCATTCCCCTGCTTCACAATCTCTTCCACATCACCATGCCACCATTCCCCTAGATCATATACATACACGAGTGTTAAAACTAAAAAAAAGGCTCAAAATGTACTCTAACTCAACATATATACACTTAAGTGATTGTTTTATTTACCGAACACCAAGACATGTTCGCCGTCGGGCTTTGGGAACGGGTATGGGGTTCCTTGTTTAGGCAAAATGACAATCGCACCATAAACCGTGGCTCGTAGCCAGAAGATATGAGCATGCCACCATAATGTACCTCTTTGTCCCGTAACATTAAAGTCATAAACATAGCTACGTCCTGTTTTTATTGGACATTGTGTTATGTATGCTGGTCCATCTGCCCATCCATTGGCATATTGTTTCAACCCGTGCCTACACAACGAGACGATAGAAATAAAAAATGTGCATCATTTAAAACACGAATAGTTATAAAAAAAATGCACTCAATATAAATTTATATGAAACGTTACAAAAAGTACCAATGAATTGACATGTTGTATTGTGCGTGATTTGAAACGTTGATGATGACTCTATCGCCTTCTCGAGCGTAAATTGTAGGGCCCGGAAACCTTCCATTTACGGTCACAATGGGCTTCGCGTGGCACAAACGGCTCACATTACTCACTTGCACCTATTCATTAATCATAAATAGATATAAAAGCCATCATTTCACATGTGAAAAAAGCTTAAACTAGTGGTAATCTTTACAGCTGACTCACATCAAACTGATACTTCTTGATAGCGGCTTCCGCCCGAAGAGAAACCAATGGCACAAGCCCCAAAACCAGTAAAAGCAAGCATAGTACATTTTGCCGACCCTTAGACGCCATTTTCTCCGATAAATGAAGCCAGAAAGATGAAGTTAAAAGGAGATATGCATACAGAAAGACAATTGTATCTATTTATATGTATAGAGATGTATTAATTAGGTGAAGGAGATTGAAGTAAGTTAGATGTAAATGAAAACTTGGAAGTCAAATATGTGTAGATGAGAGGTTTGAAGGTTTAGAAAAGAATAAAATAATGAATCTGATTATGTGTTTGTGTTTATAAGTTTGTTTATTTGGGAAAGATGATATTGTGAGGATGAAGAAACGATCGGAGAAGAGAGGTACAGAAGGCCAACTCGATCTCTTGTTGAGCTAATTAGATAATTTATCTGAAGTGTTCACACAAGAGATTGTTAGACTTCATGGCACTCCGGTGTCTATCGTGTCTGATCGAGACCCGAGGTTCACTTCTCGTTTTTGGAAGGGTTTGCAAGCTGCATGGGGTACCAAGTTGAGGTTTAGTACGGCATTTCATCCTCAGACTGACGGTCAGTCGGAGCGTACTATTCAGACACTTGAGGACATGCTTCGAGCTTGTGCCCTAGAGTGGACTGGGAATTGGGATGAGTACTTGTGTTTGGTCGAGTTTGCTTACAACAATAGTTGGCAAGCTAGCATTGGCATGGCACCTTTCGAATTATTGTACGGTCGTAAATGTAGAACA
>BJCN01122582.1:0-10733 GCA_018326445.1 Flaveria brownii
TTTGAGCAACCCCTGCACTTTCCAAAATTGTAAAGAAAAATATATCCTTCATGGAATTAAAATAAGCATCCTCATAAAAATAGTAAAAGACTCGTTTTGACAAATCATGGACGCATTTGCCTATGTACATCCCTTTATCATTTTCAACTTGAGGTGTATACATCAAGCATATCCAACTTGACATGTATGAGATCCATACCTTTATCATTTTCACCAATCTTTGGTTGTGTCTGCTATATACATATCTTTATCATATTTTATGCAAGTTTAACAGTAGACGATACTTGGCAGTTTGTTTGAACACACCCCTGTACTTGCCAAAATGCTAAAAGAAATATATATCGTTCATGGAATTAAAATAACCATCCTTGTAAAAATAGTAAAAGACTTGTTTTGACAAATTGTGAACACATATGCCTAAAAGTTTTGTAAACCAGAAGTTCTGTGGAAAATCTTATTTGGCAAATATTGAAGACATTTAGCATACTGTAAACAATTTCCTTGATATGTAAACAATTTTCTGTGATTTTGTATTTGGCAATTATAAAGACTTTTGAATATTGTATTCTCTGCCCAAATGGTATTTGAAAACTTGTGAGTACTTTTACCCAAATTGAATCAACAAATTTGATGTTGGGAGAAAGTATATATAACTTCTCAAATACACAATCTCTTGTGGACCACATTGTCTACCCCTGATTATGTTCATAAAAACCCCTTAAATAGACATTTGTTTCCACCTTAAGCAAGTTAACCATGTTTGGTGAATGTTCTAAATCGTAAGTGGTGCTTGGAGAATAGGATGTTATGTAACATAGACCCGTAGATTGATTTTTATAGGTTTCTCATTTCTTAAAATTTTTGGTCCATGGGTCTTTTTGGGTGATTAAGAAAAATTACATACAAGGGAAAAAAACCCGTTATCTACATGTCTCCATAAATTTTACAGTTCAATTACTTGTAGATCATGTTATCTGCAAAGTTGTGCCCCATTTAACTGTATATGCATTTGGGAATTTCTCCCTTTTCATATAGATACAATTATATCCATACTTGGTTAAGTTCTCTAGATTTGTTGCAACTTACTGTAGTTGCACGGAGAGCACTATTAGCTAGAGGTGGCAAAATTGGTCATATTAAGTGTCACTTTATGTATGGGTGGATTGATTAGAGCAGGCAAGGTCAAGTTGGATTGACCATCAAACTATTTTTTGCCCTATTTTTGGTATATAACTAATGTGTTTATTGTGATTACAGAACCAATATATTACAATAATGATCTAAACATTGAATTTTAGGAGGTTGTATGCTAAAAGTAGACCTTGTGCTACTTTTTTCAACCCATTTGACCATTACCCTTTCAGCTAATTTTAATAATTGGCTTTCTCTACTATTTTAAGTAACAACATAGTATATGCAAATGCCAGGGAATATATTGTTGACATAATGGCAGATCCCGGAACTCTGATTCCATATGATACAGCAGGAGGATTCAATTTAGATTATGATGAATCTTTATCATCAAGTCCATGGTCCCGGGATGAAGATTCTTCTTATTATTTAGCTTCCTCCACAAGTAACTTTACCACTTCATCTATAGATTACACGGAAGAAAATGACAACACGAATTCATCAGGTTTATCACAGCAACCAGTCAAATCTGCGTCAGAACCCAAGAAATCTTTACCACCAAAAGTCCAGAAGGACAAAATGGTATATTCACAACACATTCATGCAAGGTCCCCTTCATGGACCGAAGGCGTAAGTTCCCCTGCAGTACGTAAAATGAAGGTAAAAGATGTTTCGCAATACATGATGGAAGCTGCAAAAGAAAACCCTCAATTAGCCCAAAAATTACACGATGTGTTACTAGAAAGTGGTGTTGTTGCTCCTCCAGATCTCTTTACCCAAGTTTATGAAGAGGAGTTACCAAAAAGCACTACAGAAAGTCAAAGTCAAAGTCAAGACCATCCAAATCAACCTCTTTTCTTACCTCCATTGCCACATCCAGCAAAAGCTTCTTCACAACCTGAAGTAAATCCTGTGCAATACATGAACAATGTTCCTGCAGCGGCAGCTGCTGCTGCTGCCGCCGCAGTTGCTTCCTCCATGGTGGTGGCTGCCACCAAAACAATAACAGACCAAAATATACAACTACCAGTTGCAGCTGCAGCCACTGTGACAGCGGCAGTTATGGTGGCAACAACAACTGCAATATCTGGTAATTCACAAAATGAAAATTTGAATGTTTTGGATTCTTCTCCAAGAAAGGATGAAGATACAGGACAACATGAGATTGGTCAAGAAGGAGAGAGAATATCGGATAGGTCAACAGGTAATGAAAGCACAACATCTGAAGTATCCCTTGAAGATGTAGCAGATTGTGAAATAGCATGGGAGGATATCACTTTGGGTGAACGCATCGGATTGGGTACTTTGTTAACTTGTTATTTTTCAATGTTATTCATGCTTAATATTATTGGTCTCTTGTAGTGGTGGCAAAATGGGCGGGTTGTGTAACAAACCAAAACGAGTTTGGGCTAAAACGGGTACTTTTTGGTGCAGGTCGAAATAGGTCACGTTGGGTACTCACATCCACCTTCTGTCCAATTCTGAGATATTTTAAATAAATAATTGATGCATTAAATCTTGTTTATAAATATATGTTATTACAAAATAATATAATTGCCTGAATAAAGCGATTTAGGAGGTTGTATGCATCAACAATACACTTTGGGTGACTTTCAACCTGTTCAACTTGTATGATCCATTTGTAACGAACATAATTCAAAACTCATAGTTGAATGGTTGAACATTTCTGGCCTATTATACCCTTAGTCAAAGTAGATAATGGTCACTAATATTTCATGGTAAAGTTTATCCTTCACATGCACTCTTACAATGATACAAGTTGCAACTTTTTTTTAATTGAATTAAAATAAATGGTCAGTTATGGCCAAGACAAACAATTCAAAAAACAATTTAAAAAATGAATGTTAATATCTAAACCATTATTTCAATTCTACTTCTTTATGTCGACATAATCACTTTCAAATCAATCCAACTCTCTTGGCTCAAATTGGTCAAAATTAATGTAATTGTTCAAGCATGTAGGTAAGTAAAATTTGAAACTATAGTGGTTTGCTTACTAATAATTTAATTTACTATACATAAAAAAGTAATTAAACCAATTTATATCTTTAATTTGCTGCAGGATCCTATGGCGAGGTATACCGTGGTGACTGGCATGGAACTGTGAGTTCCTTTTTATACCTGGTTTAATTTAGTTGAATATACTTTTCTACATATATTTAATAGATGCTTTTGGTCATTGTGTGCCATTCTTATTACCATTTCTTACTGACTGGTGATTTTAACTGTACTGATGTTGGAATATTTGTTGATCTAATGGGATCCATATGTATTATTATTCCTGTTTTCATTTTCTAGGATGTTGCTGTTAAAAAGTTCCTAGACCAAGAAATAACTACAGAATCCCTTGAGGAATTTAGAAGTGAGGTATGTTCTTTTCTCCTAAAACCCACCTAATCTAATGGTTTATGAATATAGAATTAAAGTTCATTTGATATTTTACACCATCACAACAGATTTTCTAAATATACATGTATTTTTAGGGGGTGTTTGAGATGTGCATAAGTAAAATGATGTCCTGTAGAGTATGAATCACATAATAAGAAATTCATGGTTACAGTTGGAGATGTTAATTAGGTAACTTTACGTTTTTCTTCAAAGCAATTTGCTCTTCCCATCTGATTAGTGTGATCCTGATTAATTAAAGTTGTATCATAATCAGTTTTAGCCAAACACTCTAAACTAATTATTGTGGCTTAAATCTGATAATTAGTTCAAAGGATACAAACACATAAAAATACCCTTAAGTAAAGACATATTATTAGATAAATTATATTATGCATGTGTAAGGACCATTTTTGTATGACTATTATTTTATCCTTGTCCTTGTTCTAACCAAGTACTTTTTTAATATTTTGGATTACAAGGTCAGGATCATGAAAAGAGTTAGGCATCCAAATGTTGTACTCTTCATGGGGGCTGTCACACGTGCACCACATCTATCAATTGTTACCGAATTTCTTCCCAGGTATGCATGTCACACAACATGTTTGTATCTATCTTTCCTCACTTGAAGGGTGTTTATCCAATTAATCATAATATCATAATATCTTTATATATAGCGGTCATTCTGTATAGATCAATTTTAAGTAGAGCGTTGTGAGAACAACATTACACTTGTACCCTATTGTTGTAGTTGTGATACATAAGGAGGTAATGTAATCGTATAATTCACTCTCTTTCTCTCTCACATAGTCCCATTATCTCTTGTCAACACTATTACAAGTGCTTATGCTGTTCTCTATTTAACATTAAGTTTGTATTGAACGTGCCTTGTATATATAACACGTAATCAAACACAAGTTGGACGAGATGATTGTAACTGGTAGTAGAGGTACACAAACTGGCTAAGCCTAAGGCAGATCGGGCCTAAAATGCCTAAACGGGCCCAAAGTTAGTCATCAGCCAGCTAGGGCCAGGCCTTGTTGAGCCCAAAAAAGCCCAAATCTCATATGCATGGGCTTTCTTAAAAGAATATCCTGGTCCTTATTATAAATCATATAACATATCTCCTTTGTGTATTGTATTTTTATGTAAGTTAGTTTATTTGTAACATTGTTTCTTATAAAAGAATGTAAATGAAAAAGAGAACATTTCAGATCTTGAACAAGCTATTTTTCATAAATTAATTATGTATCATATAATTAGGCCTTTTTTATTTATGAGACAGCTTTTTGTAAAAAGATAAAGATGAAACTACTTTGATGTTAATCGCTTATCTCTAGTTTTTTATCTGTAATTTCTACCAGATTATCTAAAAAAGCGCTTATTTGAGGTCCTTTTTACAAATTTTAGTATTATACTTGATTTTATTAAATCGTTTAGTTAAATTACTTTTTATGAGTTCAAATGAATATATATAGACAATGTTATATTAATACTTAAAAAGATCAAAAAATAAAAAAGCCCACCATTCGGGTCTCTAGAGGCCTAATAATTTGGTTATGGCCTGAGCATATTTTGAGTGAGGCTCTTTCAAACCATTTAGGCACAGGCTTTTGGCATTGGCTTGTGCACCTCTATCTGCTAGGCCCTTCTTGGCCTGTCACTGGTATTATATGTTTTTTTTTTGTTGTTTTAACCATACTTCTTCTTTATGACGCATGTGTGAGTTTTTGGGTATTTCACTCGCATTTATTGAATATAGGAGTAAAAGTTGACCAAGTGTTCATTTTTGTGGGATCTTTTAACTGTAGTTGAAAGTTTTCACATATTATTCTTTCTTTTATATGGAATGCTGAAGCGTATTTTATCTTGTCCAGAGGTAGTTTATATAAATTACTCCACCGCCCCAACAACCAGCTAGATATTCGAAGGCGCTTGAGGATGGCTCTGGATACTGTATGCTCTCTTTTAGGGGATTTTTTCATATGCATTTAAACTCATTATTGTTATTTAAAGCTTCCATAATCCGTTTTGAGTGTTTGGGTAAACTGATTATGGTTCCGCTTTTCTGATTATCAGATTTGGGTAATCAGGTAAGGTGGTGTTGTAAGAAAACTGATTATTGAGATAAATGTGAAATTGCCTAACTATCAGTAGCTTTAGGCAACAGAATATCTTTTTCTGATTTGAAATAGCAGTGAGCACTCTGAACATGCACATCCCAACGCCTACACCCCCTTATTAACCTTTAAGCATATTACTAGTTTGATTCCTATTTTTGAGATTTCATTTCTTATAATAGAATGTACCTAATTGTTGTTTTGAAACTGAAATTTCAGGCTCGTGGTATGAACTATTTGCATAACTGCACACCTGTTATAGTTCACCGTGATTTAAAGTCTCCAAATCTACTTGTTGATAAGAACTGGGTTGTGAAGGTGGCATACCAACCTCTTAACCCTAGAATTTCAGAACAATTATGGCAATGCATTTGAAAACATTTATTGTGGCTGATATTTTTATGTGCAGGTTTGTGATTTTGGCTTGTCAAGAATGAAGAACAGCACATTTATTTCTTCAAGATCTACTGCAGGAACAGTAAGTGTTATCTAGTATATGGCATCAAGAAAATCTAATGTGGCAAAATGGGTGGGTTGGGTAACAGGTCAAAAGGGGTAAATTGTGGGGCAGATCAAAACAGGTAGACTCAAAGCAACTTTTCCCCAAACAAAACTAGTCTTTTGAAATATTTAATGTCAGATATAACATTTTGTACAAAATAAGTTGGTACGTTAAATGCTTTAGAAATACACTTTGAATGTTCTGAGACCACCTAATCATTCGAGTATACTAGCTAGTTATTTTGATTTTAGCTGTTAGAGATGAAACATAATCCAGATTGACCTATTCATAAGCCCATGGGCCGAGACTGCCACTTCCACTATATATCAACTATTATTGATAATTCTGTTATGCTTTTCAGGCAGAGTGGATGGCTCCAGAAGTCCTAAGAAACGAACCATCAGATGAGAAGTTAGTATTTTCCTTTCTTACATAGAATAAGAAATACAATAGGAGTTTTTGATGCCATAAGATTAATTTTATATTGTGGTTCGTAGGAGCGATGTGTATAGCTTTGGTGTGGTTTTATGGGAGCTTTGCACGTTGCAGCAACCATGGGGTGGAATGAACCCAATGCAAGTTGTTGGTGCAGTTGGGTTTCAACATCGTCGTCTTGATATTCCAGATGACATGGACCCCGTCATTGCAGACATCATTACAAAATGTTGGCAAACGTCAGTCTTTGCTCTTTTAAACCAATATTCTGCTTCTTTTTTAACATCTCTTAACAAATATTGCTATTTTCTCTTTTATATCCACAAGCAATTTTTTCTGATTATTTTGTTAAACATGACTAGAAAACTAGTTATTAGCATAATAACATATTTATTTTGAATAAACGGATTTAGAAGGTTTGAATCAACCATCACTAAGCCACTTTCAACCCGATCCATTCTAGATATGTTCCATTTTTACCTTTAAGAGATACAATATGACCTAACTAAACCTATTTTGCGTGAAAGGGTCAAGATTGCCCCCTCTAAAAGTTCTGCATGCAATGTAATTGCACTCTTTACACATAAACATGCAGATGTTAGATGCACATATGTACACATATGTATGATAATTATGTGGACTACTACTATATGTGAACTTTATGGCAATAAGAATCAATCTCAGCTGACTATTTTCTTTTTGTTACAGCGATCCAAAACTACGGCCCACGTTTGCTGACATAATGGCCGCCTTGAAGCCACTCCAGAAGTCAAATACAAGTTCTAAAACAGCTAAGAAAGTAGACCAATTGGAATCCATAATGTAGCAGCAAACTGGAAAAAGGGCTTGTGCTCACATCTGGAAATAATGAAAAGCGGTGCAAGTTAATTGATCACTATAAAACATGAGGAAGTCGTTTGGATATGGAAATGAATATGCACACGTTTTAAATGATTCGATTCTTCTGTATACTATATGGTCATGTTCATGTACTGTTAGGCTTGGTCGTGCGAGCATCTCAATTTTCTGTTTCTTTTTTGTAACCTCAGCTTTCGGGTTGGCTTTGTAAATTCATGTTGTATCATGGTCATAATTACTTGTTTATAACAACAACCATGTGTTGTTATGTTGAAAGTTGAAACCTAGAGTGCAAAATGAACATGAATTTTGTGAAGACATTTCTGTCCTAGAAGCATTGATGTCTGCTCTGGTAAAATAAGAAACCTTTCAGGTTCATTGACGTGAGCCGGTCGTTTATTTTTTTGATATTTTTTAAGAGCATCTCTCAAATGGACGAAAGTAAACGCATAGGAATTTGGTGGTGGGTCTAGGAATTTGGGTTGTTTCTTATTAAAAGTAATAATAAAATATTATTAACGATACTCTCGTTGTTTATAGGAAATAAGTTAGTACATTACCGTACATAAAACTAAATGAAAAGTAATTATAAAATGCAATTAATTTAATAATATTGAATTAAACTGGCGTCTTCAATGAGCACTTTAACAAAGTCAACTTGTAGTACCATTAACATAAACTTTATAGTGTTGAATCTTCAACTCTATTCTTAATTGCAACAGGTTAACAAAATGGTTATGGTTGAGGGTTTGTGTTCAACACAAGTCTTTTAAAATAGATTCCAAGTATCCTTCAAGGTTTCAAGAGGATGTGTTTATCTCTCATGATACAATAGATGAAGCAAAATGAACTGCTAGAGATTTTTTTGTAGTTTTCCCCGCTTTCGAAAACGTATGATTCCTTTTCATGGTGACACTTTTAACATAACGTTGTCAGTAACATTGAACTCAATCGGCTTGCGCTGTTTATTCGCATAAAACTTTTGTCTGTCATTGGCGACTTTCATGAAGGCTTTCATCTTTACTATTTTTTTTTTCTGTTGTGGCTTCCACCACTTCCAAACCTTCTAATTTTCTTTCACAAATGTCTCCTAGCATAAAGGTGTCCTACACCATCTTCCATACAACATCTCATAAGGAGGTATCTCAATACTCGCATGATAAGTATTGTTACAAGAGAACTCTGCAAGTGGCAAGTGGTCAACTCAATTACCACCAAAATCAATTATACATGCTAGCAACATATCTTCTAGTGTCCGTATTGTTCTCTCTGATTGCCTGTCGATCTGAGGGTGATAAGCAGTTCTGATACGTAATCTAGTTCCCATTACATCGTGAAATCTCTTTCAAAACTTTAGCCTAAATCATGTATCCGTATACAAGACTATAGAGACCTGTACCTCGTGTCAGGCTATGATTTCCTTGATAAACAACTCGGCTAAGCTTTCCGATGTAAAGGCCTCTTGTATGGGTAAGAAATACACACTTTTGGTTAGCCAATGAACAATGACCATATAGCATTATAAAACTCAGACGTGGGTGGAAACTTGGTTATGAAATCCATCGTGACGTGTTCCCATTTCTATTCGGGTATAAACAATGGTTGGATTGTACCGTATGGCTTTTAATGTTCAGTTTTCACTTTTATGCTTGTTAAACATTTGTTCATATATTAAACTACATCATCCCTCATCTCGGGCCGCCAATACTTCTTTCCGGGTCTTGATACATCTTGGTAGTGTCGGAATGAATTAAATATATAGTCTTATGAGTTTCATACAGTACTTTCGTCCTAAGATTCTGATAACAAGGAATCCATAATCGCCCTGTTCTAGTCTTGACACCATAAGTGTTCTCTTACAGGCCTATCCTTTCCATGATATCCGGTGTTATAATAATCTTGTAAGATCTCACATGGATCGATTCATGTCTTTCTTTGCAACCTAGGGTTTCGGCTACCACATTACCTTTGCCCTAGTGACAATGTATCTTGCAGTCATAATCCTATAGTAGTTCCAACCATCATCGTTGCCTTGGTTTAAATCTTTTGGCTCAAAGAGGTATTTCAAACTTTTGTGATCCGTGAAGATGGTACATTTGGCACCATATAAGTAGTACCTTCATATTTTGAGTGAGAACACAATCACTGCTAGTTTCAAATCATGAGTAGGATTGTTAACATTATGAGTTTTAAACTGTCGAGAGGCATATGTTATTACCTTTCTTATTTGCATTAAAAAAAATCCTAGCCCCAAGTATGAGGCATCAAAGCAAACCACTACATCTTCATTCCAATCAAGCAATGTCAGAATAGGTGCTTCAGTCAATCTTTTGCTCTAGTTCATGGAACGCATCCTCTTGAGTGTTTCCACTTTCAAACATTACCTCTTTTTGGGTTAACTTTATCAATGACAATGCAATCTTTGAGAAGTCCTGAATAAACCTCTAATAATACCTACTAATCTAAGGAAGCTTCAGATTGCCAAGGATTTCTTCAAAGAGTCTCATTGAGTAACGACTTCTATCTTTGTTGGGTCTACTAAAATTCCATTATAATTGATCATATGACCTAGAAATTGCACCTTTCGTAGCCGTACGGTGCACTTAAATTTTTTAGCATATAGTTTCTTCCGCTTTAGGGTTTCTAATACCTCCCATATATGACAAGCATGATCACCTTCATTCTTTGAGTAAATGAGGATGTCGACGATAAACACGATCACTGACTTATCCAACATCGAACAACACACCCGATCCTTCAAGTCCAAAAATGCAGCAGTTGCATTTTTCAATCCAAATGACTTCATAAAGAATTCATAATATCCATAGCACGTTTTGGTATGTCTTGTTCCTTCACCTTCAGTTGATGGTATCTAGACCTCAAGTTGAATCGTGAGAACTAACTTGCCCCTTGCAGCTGATCAAATAAGTCATCAATCCTAGGTAGAGAATCAATGCAGATTTGCGTGCTCCCCTCTTTCTTTTTCATAAACAAAACCGAAGCACCCTAATGTGAGATGCTCGACCTGATGAAACTTTTGTCGAGTAGATCTTACAGTTGAGTCATAAGTTCCTTCATTTTAGATGGAGCTTGTTGGATGATTTGGTTTAATACGGATGATTTGGCTTAGTGGGGATGGATTTCACCAATGCAGATGGTTCGGTTTAATGCGGGTGAACTTTTCAGTTGGCTAAGTATGGGTCAATGCGGGTAGTAGTGAATATGGGTAACAGTGAACGCAGAGCACACTGCATTCTTTCAAATTGGCCACACTTAGACTA
>BJCN01122583.1:0-10171 GCA_018326445.1 Flaveria brownii
CTTGATTTGTTCTTCACTTGTAAGTTTATAGATGATTGAAATGATTCATGCATGTGATGATAATGATCTGGAGATTTTGATATTTTTATCTACATTTTATTAACGTACGGATATTGACCTGCAAACACGAAATGTCACATTAAATATGAAGGAGAATGATGCATACCCAAATTTTAGTTCAATGATGATGAGCATGGACTTATCTGAGAGTTGCTTTGATTTATCATATGGCAGTTATGGATTTATTTTTTATGGTATTTCTGTCGTTTGGGGTTTTCTTTTTAAATGTTCATGATCTTAACCTAAACTTTAGTTTAATGAGGATGGTCTTATTTGAATCTTTTTTGATTTGTCATGTGGCCTTTGTGGGTATTTGGTTCATCTGTTTATGATTTAAATGTGTGATCCTTGGCTGATTTTGTGGTGTTGTTATGATATATTGCTTACTGTTGGTTTTGCTTACTGTTGGTTTGGGAACTCATTTTTATAAAGGTCTGATTTACTTTTAGTACTAATTTTTAGGCAATGACGATGTAGTACAACAAGGGTTGTTTGTTGTTTTGGCGTGATAAACGCATCGTTTTGCAACCACAATGAACCATTGTTTCCACACATTCAAGCTCAATGTGTACAATCTACATCTACATGGATACACTGACGAAAATGATGCGTTAGTTTTATTGTAAGTTAAATCCCGTTGCGAATCGTGGTTTGAATGACAGTAGTTACTTTTAAGAAACTAAAACCAAAAGAACTTGGGATTTAAAGTCGTCACCTTCAAAACAATCTAAGATAAATTGAGGCCAACCGTGTACCACACACCAACCTACAAACACCAATTATTTAGAATCAATCCTAATGAACATAAGAATTTAAAGCACTGATTAACACGTACACATAATTAAGGTTGTTTAATAACTGTCAAGCCCAAACAACAAAATGATTACAGGCGTGCCAGGTTAAGCAACACAATCAACGACTCAACACCATCACCGACAAAACACAAAAGCAAAATAAACACCGAAGGCCAAAAAGTGAAAAGAGAAAAACTCAAACAAAGACCATAATCGAATGCAGAGAGGGGCAGTTAGAAAATCATTGTTGTCAGCCTGACATGACGCTGCTTAGACTAAATAACAATAAGACAATAAAATACAAAAAAACAAATATGAGTCAGTTAGTATAACAAACATGGAAACAATTGGTCAAAACGATAAAAATACAAAGTTCACTATTACTCATCTTTTAAAGAAAAAAGATAAATAATAATAATAATTTGTAACAAATAGATTTTACCAAACAATATATTGTACGCACCAACAAATTTGCAGGACCACCACGTCGTTAAGACGTGCTTGTGCCGGCCGGGCTTTGAAATTTTCAATAGAATTGCCTCGCAATATAATAAGATATCATTTAAGAAGAAATGGAATATTATCATTTTTTTAACCCAACATATTTAAACACGTAACCATTAATAATATATTTTTATTGAAATGCATATCAAATCAAACTAATATCATATTTCTCATGATTATTAAATTGATTGTTTTTTCACGCAAGCCAAAAGGGGGTGAAAAGCATTACCGAAGGTATATATAGATTTGCATCGAGAATCATTGGAGACGAGTTCAAAGGGAGAGAAACAAACCACGAAAATGGCGGATTAATGCAGGTATGTATACGTTAATTACATCCACTGATTTCTATTTTTACATATCTAATCTTATAATCTTCAGTTCTCCAACAATTTCTTCATCGATCGATATAATTTTGCGTATTCATCCCTCTGGTACATGAATTTCGCAGTGCCTTTGGATTCACATTTGTGATTTCTCTATCGTTCTCCTTCTGATTCTTCCGTTTGATTCTATTTCGTCAATGTAAGTTGAAGATATCGAGGAGAAATCCTTCTGTCATCCACGTTGTTTCAAACTTTTAATACATTTATTTCAACGAATATCGATGTTTATCTCGTGAAATCTCAGTTTCTCTGTTGTCATTATAAATCCTTGATATGTTGCGCTGTTGAGATGTTGTTGGATCATGAATGCTATGTAAGTTTGAAAGTTTGAATCTAGTATGTAATGGCAATTGAAAATTGGCATATGACTGAGCAGTTATGAAACTTCGTTTATGATAACAGATTCGTGAATTGTGTTATGTTGTGATCCTCCTTATATATCATGCATTCATGCTTATAGATTAATGGTCTGATGTTGCTTTCTGCTCAAGTATTGATTAAAATTTGTTCCTGTAAACTTTACTGCAGAAGTCTGTTATGTGAATCAACTGCATATTTGGGATTCTAGGGCAAAGATTTGTGGTTGGCCATGAATACCTTGGGCTGAGGGAAATTGATGGATTCAGCGAGGAGTTGGTTACATAAGTTTCATCCAAGAGATCGGTTGAGGTCAAATCTCAGAAGGAGGGAGTCAATGGCTGACGGTGAAGATTCAAATAGCCCCGTGACAGATGAAGAGGTCTCAAATATAACAAAGCAGAAGGCTGCTGCAGCTAAGAAGTATATCGAAAACCATTACAAGGAACAAATGAAGAATTTGCAAGAGAGGAGAGAACGGTAAGCTTTGTGCTTAATAAAGTCATGTGGATTTAGGACAATAGCAGACTGCACTAAACAAAGATATACAGGACACGATATTTACATGGTTGAATGTATTATGCATGCTATTATTATTATTATTATTATTATTTTAGTTGCAGCGTTTGACCTTTTACTAAGAAGCCTTAAATTAAGTATTATTTATAAAGTTTGCATGGACGCAAAATAATAATTTACGGGAACTTGTAGAAAAATATTAACTCGAATTTTTACTAAATAGGCGAATCCTCCTTGAGAAGAAATTGGCTGATGGTGATGTTTCAGAGGAAGATCAAAACAACTTGCTTAGATTTCTAGAGAAGAAAGAAACCGAATACATGCGCCTTCAAAGGCACAAAATGGGGGTTGATGATTTTGAGCTACTCACTATGATTGGAAAGGGAGCATTTGGTGAGGTAATGGTTTCTCTCCTTTTTATCCCCCTTCTTTTCAAGTTTTGTACTTCTTGTCATGTTTTGTTACCCTCAAGATATTTCTAAGTAGCCATTCATTATAATATATGACGACAATGATTGAAGGTAAATAGTATTGTGAAATCTGCAAACTCGAAAGTAGTCTTATCTAATACTACTGTTTTCTCTCTGACACTCCTCTTCATTTCTATTATATATCTGATTGAACTTTGTATAGGTTACAAGCATTTGATATTCTATATTTAGTGTGTACATTGAAAAAAAAAAACTCGCCTCCAACCTTCATTAAGCCGAAGATCCTTTCTGCAAAAGGGTTCTACCTTCTGTAAATGAAAGCATGGAGTATTTACCTATAAATTCTTTGTTACCATAAACACTGCACTATTTTTTCAAGATTGAGAAGGTTTGGCAGATGGTAACTTTCCAATTGATATTGTGGATATATCAGTAAATGTAGACTCTTGATGCCTGTACAGCTATCTGGGATACATCATTGATTAGATTTCCAAGTATCATTGTTCCGTACTCCTTTTAATTTGAATTTATGAATCCTAATATACTTAAATTTAGAGTTTAAGAATTCATGATTTTATATTGCCATCACATATGTCCGGTGTATATATAATGGAAAGTATTTAACGAATATCATATATTGTAGGTTAGGATCTGCAGGGAGAAGACAACAGGCACTGTATACGCCATGAAAAAGCTTAAGAAATCAGAAATGTTACGTAGAGGCCAAGTATGTGATTTTGTAACATAAAATGATAATCTTGCTTCATTTAGTCTTACTACCAAATTAACTTTTAAGTACATTTTAGGTTGAGCATGTGAAAGCTGAAAGGAATCTTCTTGCTGAGGTGGACAGCAATTGCATTGTTAAGCTTTATTGCTCTTTCCAAGATAATGAATATCTATATCTCATAATGGAATATCTACCTGGTGGAGACATGATGACTTTGCTTATGAGAAAAGATACATTGACTGATGATGAAGCCAGATTTTATGTTGCTGAAACAGTTTTAGCAATTGAATCCATTCATAAACATAATTATGTGCACAGGTATGTTATAATTAATGTACTTCATTTAAGTTTAATCATGTTATAATAAATCTGACTTATATTGCTATATTGGATTGCAACAGAGATATCAAGCCTGATAATTTGCTACTTGATAGATATGGACATTTGAGATTATCAGATTTTGGACTGTGTAAACCTTTGGATTGTAGCACACTGGAAGAGAAGGATTTCACTACAGTGGATAATGTCTCCAATTCAACAGGCGAGGGGAATTCTGGGGCTCCAAAACGCACACAACAAGAACAGTTGCAGCATTGGCAGAAAAATAGGAGGACACTTGTAAGCAACGATTCTTATTATTACTACTTTCTACGTATTACAAATGATAGATAGCCTATTATGCCTAATTTCTTCTTTTATGTTCTAAACTGGGGGCATTGCAGGCTTATTCAACAGTTGGCACTCCTGATTACATTGCTCCAGAGGTTCTATTGAAGAAGGGTTATTCGTTGGAATGTGACTGGTTAGTAGTTTACGAGTATTCCATTATGGGTTCGTTACGTCCTTTAGAAATGTTTTCATTATTCATAAATTGTGCCAACAATATAGTCATTAGTTTTCAAGTAAATTGATTAGGTTATGCTTAAAACAGATTACTTTCTTCTAATGATCACGTGAGCGTTATTCTTCTTCAGGTGGTCTCTTGGTGCTATCATGTATGAAATGCTTGTGGGATATCCACCTTTCTACTCTGATGATCCGATGTCAACTTGTAGGAAGGTAGTCATTCGTTTTAATTACATAATATCAATCCTTGTGAAATTTAAGCGATATTGGCATGAGTTTTTTTACAACCCATACTAGTTTATTTCGATCTAGATGTTTTTTCCTCATTGACCAACTAGTTTTATGCATTGCGCCCCTTGTCCCAGATTGAAAGAGTCAGATGAGTTCCATGTTTGGATCCAATTGGCTTTCTAACCTTTTAAAAAATAATTGCTTGTTTTTCATTTAAGAAAGATACATAGTGTGCTTTCTTAAGAAATTCAATGCACATTTTGTGAAATTCGTCTCCAAATCGCCAAGGTTTTTGTTGTTTCTAGCAATTGTAGTGTAATGTTCTATTAAAGGTAAAATTAAAATACACGACAATCATTAGAAGGGATTATCAAATATATATGATTTGTTGTAAAGTTAGTTTTGATCTTGAAAAGAAGAGTTGAAATCCTTAACGATCAAGTTAGTTTTCATCCTTGCAGTTTAAGGTTTAAGTTTTATGTGGGTTTGAGAACTTCATGAAGTTAGATCATGTTCTCTGGCAAACATACACATAGTCTTATGGGTTATAGTTCTGTTACATTTGTAGATAGTACATTGGAAATCACATTTGAAGTTTCCACAAGAAGCACAACTTTCTATGGAAGCAAAAGATCTTATCAGCAAACTGCTCTGTAATGTCAATCACAGGCTGGGTTCAAAAGGCGCAGATGAAATAAAGGTGTTGTATGGCGTGTCTTATTCTCAGTTTATAAAAATTAATCAGGGAGAAAATTTCACATAACACGACTCTGATTTTTTTTTAATTACGTTTCAGGCTCATCCCTGGTTTAACGGCGTTGATTGGGAAAGAATATATCAAATGGAAGCTGCATTCATTCCAGAAGTTAATGACGAATTGGATACTCAAAATTTTGAAAAATTTGAAGAGGTATTATTGTTTTATTGTTTCTTTCTATCTAATTTGTTTGCATGCATGATGGTTATCTTACTGTACTTTGTCTTCTTTGGCCTTCTCTAAATATTTCAGTCAGAACACCAAAGCAAGAGTTCATCAAGATCCGGACCATGGAGAAGGGTAAATTTTCTATCGTAACCACTGCAAATATTTTCTCCACCATATTTAACTCTAAATTTTATGGGCCATAAATAGTGAAAACCTGTGCATTACCTGCTTCCTATGATTTCCACATGTAACAATGCTAATCAATATAAACTGTCTAATCTGGACATGTACTTCAGTTTATGACTTATTATATCAATATATACGTGCGAGATTTTGTGCTTTTCCGATTATGTATATTTGGCCCGTCATCATGAAAAAGGATATTTCTTACCTCGGAACTTTTTAAGTTTTTTTCTTTACGTTAATTTCTGGTGTTAATTTGCAGATGCTTTCATCTAAGGATATTAACTTTGTTGGCTACACATACAAGAACTTTGAGATTGTTAATGATTATCAAGTCCCTGGAATGAGTATCTCTCTTTCTCTCTCTGATGCACACACATTTGTATGCTATCACATAGATCAACGTCTAGTTTTTGCGTAATATTATTGTTCAAGTATTTAGTGCTGGTAAAGGTCCTTTCAACACGTTTACATATGAATGGTGGTATTATGCTGTGTTTTATCTATATTGTTAAACTACTAAATAAAATACTTTAAGCTTAAAAGGAAACATGCTAAAAGTCTCCCAAAGAGTATTTTTGATGCATAAAATCATCCAATATACTTTATTAAAAATTAGGCTATTATTGGAATATTATAATTTTTGTAATCGTATTCCACAAATTTTTTGTGCAAGCATTACTTCTGAAAAAGTAAAATTGTTGAAAACTTCATGAAACAGATGGAAGTTTTTAGATTATTATACAGACAGACTTAACTTGATGACGAAATTGGACACGCATAAATGCATTCTTGAGAACTGAAACAGTTTTTGAAGTGTTATATCCTATTAGTTAAATGTTTGAAATTCCCTTCAATAGTTAGAAATGGATAAACTTTGGATAACCAAACCATTACCTGCAATAGTCTCAATGATGAAAATGACAATTAGGCAATTTTTGGCTTTAAACTGCAACTTAGATAGAACAGATGTAAGACAATACATTTCCAAGTAATATTGCTATTTGATCATATTCCTAGGTTTGTCGCAACTCTTTTTTAATTGCTTTTTTTCCAAATCAAATCCTGGTGCCTAATCGTGTGTATGTTCATGGTTGCAGCTGAATTGAAAAAGAAGAAAACCAAACCGAAGAGACCAACAATCAAGTCACTGTTTGGTAGACTACTATTTCTATCTTTTTATTCCCCTTAATAGAGTATGGTTCCTAAAACAAACCTCAAAATGGCAAATAAGACCGATGAATGTGGCCTAGATTTTGAGTTGTAAATGAGCCGAGCCTATCCAGAGCTCGTCTTAGCTTAAGCTTGGCTCGTGAGTAATTTTTCAAGCTTGAGCTTTGCTTTGGCTCAACTTGTTAATTTAGTTTTAATCGTTTAATTGTTTTATTTATATACATATATAGTTATTTTAATGCATGTTTATACACATAACATAATATATATTATAGAGTTATTTTTTCATAATTATACATCTCATGTAGTATATTTATTATATCAAACAAAGGTATATGAATAACAAGCAATCAACCTAGTCTGAAATTTTGGTCGGGCTCGTTTGTTAAACTAGCTCAAGTTTAGGCTTGGGCTCGTTTAAGCTTTGCTCGCTTCAAGCCTTTAGCAAGCCGAGTTCAAGTAGCTTGCGAGTTGTTCGCTTATTACATCCCTATGCCTTTCATGGATTAGCATGGTTTGGGAATGACCCAACTAAATGAAATAGTTTGGAAACCAAATAGAACTAAATTGAACCACTTTTTGCTTAAGTGAACTATTTATTTAGTAAAGTAAGTCGTAATTACTGCTAATCGTTGTTATCTTGCTTAACTGTACAGAGGAAGAACCTAGCAAAGAATCATCATCATAAAGGCACTTTTGGAACTGCTTCTTGCACCATTAAAACGGTTCCTGTTGCTTGGTTACATCTGAAGGGGCGAAAACTCGTTATGATGACCAAATTTGGTTAAAGAGTTGCACAATATTTTGTGAGATTAATTTTCTTTTTGATTTGCTATAAAACTTAAATTTAGAGGTCGTTGACTAGTTATTTGCTGCAAATGTTGGGAGATCATTTTTCTTGCTCTTCTTGAGCCTGTAGAAAGCATGTGTACAGGGGGCCAAAGTATTGTACCTTGATTTACCATAGTTAAATTGCTAGGCAAACGTAAATTTCCATTGGTTTAAAACTGCAAAATCTATTTTATTTTCTAGAATAAATGTAAGTTTGTACATAAATTTAGTCATTGATTATTTAAATTTACATTGATCTGCCAGTGGGTACAAACTTGGCTTTGTGCCTTGGATTTTGACTTGTGAGTTTTCTATAGTCATTGACTTTTTTTTTCTCCTTGTAACAGTTACTCGTAGAAAACATAAATTGTAAATTTATCAAACATTTATAGTTTAAATATACATTAAAAAGTGTAATGAGTCATGATGATTTAAATTATAAAATTAGTTTTTAAGGATTTTGATTTGTGGTGATGATTTCTTGAAGACGAATAACTTCATGTGTTTTGTCTCACTATTAAGGAATAAAGTCATGATTAAATCAAGATCATAATAACCATACTTTCATGGCATTTTTTTATGATTAAGCCCATCCATTTATACCAAAAATTCTCATATCAAAGTCTTTATATATGGAAAATTAATGTTATTGAAATATGTAATGATGATTGAGACGCAAAAGCAACTTTGATTGATATTAAACTAAAGTTGTTGCTTTTGTCTTAGAAAAATTAATATTATTGTGTTTCCTCTATTTTTTTTTTTTGGGGGGGGGGTTTCTATATTTTGTGGTCCTAAAAATATTAACATTCTTTTTTTTATATACATACATTTTTAATAAGGTTTTAGTTTTAATTATTCTGTCCACTTGTTACTTAACTTTTACTTGTCTGCTGGTGATTTACATTGTATTTTTTTCAACTGGTAGGATCTAAATCCAAAGGTTTGGTGTCGGTAAGAAGTTAACATATAATTATTTCTTGAAAAGTATTAACATTTTGTTTTTACTTATTGAAATTAGATATTTATTTAATATTCAGAAATCAGATAAAACAGTTTAAAATATCATAAATGGAGAAGATGTGGGTGAAATATTGAAATATAAGTATTTATAGTCACATCTAATAATATTCTTGGTCTCCTTTTCAACAGCAAAATTGCAATATCATTAATCATTAATCATTAATAATAGATATATCTAAAAGCCTTATACAAAAAGTAAAAAGCTAGAAAGTAATCCAGTTTTGTTAGATATTTTTAAAAATTTGGGCACGTGTTTTTTTTGAGATCGTATCTTGCTTTACAAAGAAATGTTGATATAAAACGTTGCCTAGAAGAAAAGGCGTCAATAAATACAAATTTGGCTATGAACGAAAATACATGTAAAAAAAATAAATAATATTCCCTTCCTTACCAAATGACCAAGGTTGTGTTTGATTTACGCTGACTAAGGGTTGACCACTGACTGGCTGACTCGGTCAGCCGGGTCAGCCGGTCAGGGCGTTTGATTTGTCCGGTGTTGCGACTGACCCGGTCGCTAGGGTCTGACCGAGACCGTAAAATTGACATCGCAGACCCGGTGTTGGCGACTGACCCGTCTAGGGGTGTGCAAAAACCCGAAAACCAAAAAAAACGAACACCGATCCGTATTCGTAACCGTAAAAAACCGAACCGAATTATGAATTCGGTTTTCGGTTCGGTTCACAACCGAAACCGAATTGCGAATTCGGTTTCAGTTCGGTTTTCGGTTCTGGATAATGTTGAAATCAGGTTGTTCGGTATGTTAGGTTTAACCGAACTAACCGAATTTAATGTGTTATAATTTATATAAATTTTTATAGGTGTATAGTTTAGCCCAACTATCTCAACCCAAAAATTATTCAAAATGAAATTACTTGAGCCCAAAAACAAACCTTTTTACTTTTGGCCCAAATATATGCTTGCCTTGAGTACATCAACTATTTAAAATCTCAGATACCTTGCCTTTTTCACTTTTTCAAACCCTAAAGAACACTTGCATACATCAGGCTCAAGTGACTCTTAACCCTTTACCCTCATACGATCGCGCAATAGGCTGTGAAAGTGTGAATTCGGTAACCTCGGTTGAATTCGGGTTTTTTCGGTTTTTAACCGAAACCGAACCAAATTGAATTCGGTTGAATTCGGTTGAATTCGGTTCGGTTAAGCATTTTCCCAATTCG
>BJCN01122637.1:0-12503 GCA_018326445.1 Flaveria brownii
ACTAATTATAAGAATTCTTGTAGTGACTATGCTTTAAAACGGGGTGATTTAGTCCCTTTAGTTCTTAAGATAAAATTGATTGGATAGGGATTTTTACATATAAAAACTCTCTAATCTTTACCAAAACTCCAGCTAATGTTTTTCTTTAAACACCTCTCGTAGCATTCTCTCTAAGGCTAAAGATTATGGCGTTATGAGCTTTCTTCATAATATCCTTTTTTGCCTTCTCTCTAAGAGCCACCACTAAACTTACTTTGCAATCGAGAGCATCGATTAATCCCTGCCAGGAGTGCCCTCATCTTCACTTTCCATAATCCAAAGTTGCCTTTACCATTGAAATTTTCTAGATCGAACTTTGTTGACATTGTCCTTTAATGTTCACTGATTTGGAGCTGTTTTTTTTAAACTACAGTCACAACTAAGCTCTGATACAATTGTGGAAAGTGTAAAACAGAATTGGCATATTTGGAACACCAAAGAACAACAAATCAAAGAATTAAAATTGAAATTCAAACTCATATGATTATGACTTTATTGATTCTCTTAAATGATTACACAAATTAACTACCTCTTATATACTACTTCGTAACAAACAAAAACAGTTGTAAATTTATATAAGAAAAATGAATCTTTTATTGTCGTACCTCAGTTGTAACTAACTTGCTACTAGAATATTTATTCAACCATGAATAGCAACCAAAATTGTCGATAGTAACTACACTATAGCAACGTTTATACAATTTATACTACCGATTCCAACTTTGCTAACTATGACCAATTTTACTACTGATGATCAATATTCTTTGGTATCAAACATAAACTTCAGTAGTTGACCTTAACTTTAGCACTACCTTTAAAGGTTATCACCTCAAGTCGTATATATGGAGCATCAAAGATGATTGAATGGATCGGAAAGCAAAATTATTCTATTTTTATAGACTCTTTTTCAGGGATTTAACATCATTGCTACGTTTACAAGTAGGCTTTTAGTGTGAGTAAATTATGTATCATCATAAATTAACAAACAAAAAATCTGATTTGATTTCTGTTCCAATAAAACCCTAATCCTTGTAATATGATTTATATTTATATAGATTAATAATTCTGATATTCCTCCTAAAGGTATATTTCTTCTATATATGCTAATCTAATTAAGATAATGTCAAGAGACATTAAAATTAATGAATTACATAATATTGACAATTAATAAAACAACAAATCACCTTAACGAAATAAATGGTGGTTTTTAATATTATTGGGGCAATTAATAGTTTTCCTAACATAGAATATGATTAAACAAGTTTACAAAGGATCAACCTAGCTTATCATCACATGATCGATGCAATACGACCGGGACATTTTCTTCCTTAATTTGAAGTTAAAAATTTGCAAGATCGATCACCATAAAATAAAATCCTAAAGAAAACATAAATTAATATTTTAGTAAGCAAATGATCATCGGGTCATAGTTGACACCTTAAAAAACAATTAAATTATTATACATCTTTTTTTAACGGCTAATTTCCAAACATTCATTAACCATGATCAATATAGAAAAATAAAAAAAATGATAAGTTCTTTGTAGCATCGTTTGTCATTTTCAAAATAATGAAAGCCACTTCCCACTCATGAATATTTATAAATAAGATTTCAGATGTATTATATTTCATTTCATTATTTTTAAAATTTATCAAAAAAATGACAAAATTGTGGCGCATGCTAGCAAAAACCGGTTTAACTTCGTACAGTTTGATTAATCACCTTGGTACTAAAGAACACAAGAGATAGAACATAGATCACGAGTCAAAGATCAAGGTCAACTCTTGATCAACAATTATTATTTAAATGCAAATTAATGTAGAAATCAAAGGATTAATTCAAAGGAAATTAGGAGCATATTATGCTTATAGCATCCAACATTACACATGATTAGCATTGCATATTTTACAATTCAATAAACCAAAAAAACTTATATAAAAATTCAATCAAGGCTTAATGTTCTCCCCAATACCCTCCTAATAAGTAATTACTAGTAATAAATGAGAAGTAAAAATGATTAATTAGCAGGACTAAATTGTCATTGGTGCAATTTTGTCCAAGAGAGGAAGTTTAGGAGTTATACTCAGAAACAATTTCCATGCGTTAGATCGGATCGATCCAACGGCTCTCATTGCATTGTGTATATACATACACTTCATGTAAGTATATTTATTGAGTTTCTTATAGAGAAGCAGAAGAAATTGAGAAGAAAAACACCATAATTTGCATACAGAAATCTTGCTTGAAGAATATGGATCAAGGTGGTGGAGTTCATAATTATGTGAAATTACAAAAGCATCCTCCTATTGCTCCACCATTAACAGCCATTGGTAGGTTCTTGCAAGGTCAAAGTAGTCACAACCATTTTTCTCATCACAGTTTAGTGAAGAACAAAGGATCATCCATCCATTCAAATGGGATTTATGGATTTTCATCGTATTCGAACCGAGGGAACGGTGGATTTTACAATGAATCTGAAAATTCATTACCATGTCACCACCCTATGGATCTTGCTTATCATGAAGTGTCTCTAAAGAACTATCAAAACATACAAGTTAACAATGAAGTGATGATCAAATCCGGTGTGAAAATGATATCGAAAGGCGGAAGTCATAAGAATTTGATCAAGGGACAATGGACAGATGAAGAAGATAGGTTAAACTCTTGGCTTCAACTTTCAACTCTTTGATCTTTATATATTCTTATTAAAGTTGATAACTTTATGCATGAACAGTAAATAATTTTTTTCAATTATTTTTGTGTTATTTAGGAAACTTCTTAGGCTTGTGAAGCTTCATGGAGTTCGGAAATGGGCTCAAATCGCCGAGAAGATGATCGGTAGAGCTGGCAAACAGTGTCGCGAACGATGGCATAATCATTTGCGCCCCGATATCAAGGTTCTCATTGCATCTAATCTGCCTTTTGTTTTATCGGAATTCATCTCAAACAAGTTTCTAAAAATAGGGTTTAAAAACACTAAGTTCCACACTACAATATTATATGATCTATGATGTGTGGATTTGGTGAAGATTTTGTCGGATTATGACACACTAGTTTATCTAAGAAACCCTAATTTTATCCTATTCAATTTGTTTCTTTTTATCAAACCCTAATCTCTCTTTTTTTTAAGGAATAAAGTTATTGTTTTGAATCTTGAAGAGCGTTAATCCTTAGAAATGTACCTGGTTCATCTATATATATCATTTCTTAATATTGAATTCTTTATCATAAAATGTCCTTCTAGGGTTTTATTTAAAAGAACATGTAAAACCAACCAAGTGTTGTAGATCTACTTCAAGAATTATTTCAATTCTAAATTTTCATGTTTTTTTCCGATTGGTATCCCAACATTCTTTTATCTTTCATCATGTCACACCCCATGCATATTTTTTGGGACGTAACAAAAGTTGAATTTACACGAAACATAGCCTTTCAATCCCAAACATAGCGAAGCTACAATGTTCTAAAACAGATGTATCTATTTTAGGCTATGTAAATCAGAGTTTGTTTCTATCAAACACTAGTAAATAGCCATCCGAGTTCTAACTTTATTTTTTTTAATATTATGGTCTTCTTTGACATTAATTATTAGAATGGGTGTAACACATAAATCATTTGTTTTTTACCATATAGAAACATACTTCGTCATAGAACAAAGAATAGTAATCATCTATCTATTTTCGAAAACTAGTTATAAATACATTTTCTTGAAGACCCAAAAAAACTTCTTTTTAATTTGTAAGTGGTGGTACAATGATAAACAATTGAAACAATTGATTACTCTTAAGAAGATGTCTCAGTCTCGAATCTTACTTTCGATTTAATATTCTAACCTCTTGAAAACAAATTGTCTAATGCAAACTATGATTTACATGAACTCGTTGGTTAGCATTGACACGTCTAGTGTGTTTATCATCAATCGATTCTCATGATCGTTAGAAAACGACATTGGCTTTTGAGTTTGGTAAACTCAGGGCCACAATTGTTGCCACTTTCTGATCAGTGAAACACATTTGGGGCAAACCACAATTTCATTTGAACTTTTGGTTTTCAATTAGTTGTATACAAATGGTGTCTGATCTACCCCATCTTTAAGATACATAAAGATTATGAATTTTATGTTCTTTTTCCTTTGTGTTCTATTTATTAAGGTGCATATAACTATAATTCTCATGTGCTTTCAGAAAGACAAATGGAATGAAGATGAAGAGAGAATCTTGGTAGAAACTCATCAGAAGATCGGTAACAAATGGGCTGAAATCGCGAAGCTAATACCAGGAAGGACCGAGAACGCCGTCAAGAACCATTGGAACGCAACAAAACGGAGGAATTCGCGTCGTAAGATCAAGAATCATGAAGCGAAAAATAAAAAGTTGAAGTCTTCGATCTTACAAGAGTACATTAGAAGCAAGATTATTACAAATGCTAGTGATCATAACGTTGCTACCACTACCACTACTACCATTGACACCGCGAGCGTTGATGCAACACCGGGCAGTTCCACCACCATCTCCGATGATTCTTCAATCAAATTCGACAGTATCTTTCCCGAGCTACCATCTCTAGACTTCACCAAATCGTATGATCACGATGAGTTAACTTTCATGCAAAGCTTTTTTGGGAATAACAACTCCATTCAACAAGATTCAAACACAAGCTCCCATGAATCCTCTATCCATAATAAAGATCCCAAACTTTCTTTAGATGTAAAACCCCTCGTGTTTAATGGCGAATCACGATATCCATTTGTGCCATATGCATCAATCTCCAACAAGTCAATTCATCCCAAAGGTGTGCAATCCTCATTAGACACAAAACCCCTAGGTTTTAGTGGTGATTCACAGCATGGGTTAGCTTCATCTTCATCAATCTCCAATGAGTCTCTCTACATCAAAGATCCGAAATCCTCTTTCGACATGATCATCAAACCGCTAGGGTTTAGTGGCAATTTGCGATATGGGTTTGCTTCATCTTCATCAATTCTTCATGATGATAACTCAAATGTTAGTTTAAACCAAGAAGATTCATCAAAAACACAACTAGCTTCTGATGTATACATCTCGTATCTACTCGAAGGAGCCACTACATTGTCGAATTCTAGCAACTATGCATACTATGGAGACACTAATTACAGTCATGACTTGGTGTTTGATGATGAACAAAGTGTGGGTTCGGGTTCTTCGTCAAACGGGAAGAAAGAGATGGATCTGATGGAGATGGTGTTATCTTCTCAGTCTACTCAAGGTAATAACTTGCTGGTATCACCTTATTGATTCTTTCTTGCAATATAACTATGGTTTTGGTATTGTGCCCTTAGTGAAAACCTTAAAGATTTCTTTGTTTTTTGTTTGTTTTTTCTTTTAATTACCTTTAAAAATGATAAGGAAACTTAGAAAGTATCCTGACTTTTGAGACTCTTTGTCTACTAATAAAGTACCAAGTGATTTTGTGCTGCTCAAACAAGTGTTTATTCTAAACTCTTATGAAAATTGTCCAATTGGTAATCGAGATTTTCGGTGTTGGGATGCTTATTGGTATATTTTATAGATATTTATCGAGTTCTAGAAAGATAATACAAAATTAAATTTTGATACATAAAAAAATACGTCAATCCTCACTACTACAAATGCATAATAAAAATACGATATACTGAGGTCAAATGACACATTAGGCGGTAGCCATTCAAAAGCCCAAGAGACGAATCGCTATACTTGTAGTACACAAGTTTTCACTCAATGGAAATGAGAAATATTCACATTATCTATAGAAAGAATAAGCAATATGTATTTTTGTGAATGCTGACTAAGAAGAAATAGGTGTGCAAATCTTGGTAAAGGTTAATAGAACTAGGGATAATAAGTTAGGATTAGGTGAATGTTAATGACTTAACGAGCTTAATTATTTAAAATATGATGGTTTAGTTTGGGTTTATAAGGATTAATATAATGGTTAATGCTTCAATTTACTAATTAAGTTACAGGTTTATATTTGTTATTGTTTTGTATAACTTAATTGTTTTCATTTGTAAAATTTTAAATCGCTTTTTTGAGTATTGCAGGTCATAATTTTTTCAGAGATTAGTGTCAAACTTTATTGAGAGTCGCATGAGATTAGATAGTATTTATATCTACAAATAAAATTCTCACAGTGTCAGTTGAGCCCAAACTTATGTATGGGTCCTTGCATAAGCTTACTCCCGAATGAACTGATGCCACTAGGTGTAAAGTTTACACCTGATATTTTTCTCGTAACTTTCTCTAGATTTACTGGAATTCTAGCTTGTTTCGTGACAAAACTAAAACTTTCTGACTAGAAGTCATCATAAGTTGTGTTTCTAAACGACTACAACTAAAAAGTTAAACTCATATTTTTTTACAAAATAGTGTTAGATTTTATAACAAAAGTTAGACGAATTCTTGTGACGTGTTGGTCAATAGACTCCTTGATCACCTTCTCTTTTCTCGGCCCTTAGATTTAATATTAATGTTGGGCTGGGGCATGTAGTCTGTAGAGTGCATTTCATTTTATATTCATTTTCATTTAAAAAGCATATAATCTATTAAAACTAAAGAATAAATTCTATGAAACTTACCAAATTAACAAAAATGGAAATTAACATAAAAAGATATAAGCATACACTTGATCACTGACCACCATGCATGTATGCACAAAAGGAAATAGTTGAGAATATATGGAAAGAGATGTAACATCCATTGGTCAGTATTTTAGGGCAAAACTAAAGAAACTGCAAAGAAATAGCTTTCTGTTATTTATATAAATTTATAAAACTAAAGATGTCTTTTAACTGGTTTTCTATCTGATCTAACCGTTCAGTGTAATTTGTGTTTTATCTGATCTCGTTGATTAGTTACGTAAGTTTTCTGATTATGGGTCTCATGTTTAGAAAAATAAGCTATAGATGCATGCATTATTCTAGGTGTTCACCTCGTGGCATGGGTAATGCATAAAAAGAGGATCCATCAAGAGATAAGTAAAAATCTGGAATTATTCAAAACCGTATCTAAAGTTTGTATATTGATTAGTAATAGATAATAGATTTTAATTAAGCGATACTGCAATTGTGATTCTAGATAGGATCTATAAATCATTTAACACATCGTTTTTATTTTTTCATGCAATTTATCTAATAAAAGATTTAACCCTGTCTTTCTTCCTTAACCTCATGACACATTGGTTTTGTCGATCTTAAACCTAAAGCGGAATAGAAAGAACAAGGATGTCACAAATACAATACAAAAATAAACTTTTCGGAAAAAGTATATCTATGTATGATACTAAAAAACATAAAAATAAATCAAAGAAAAACCTCTGTAGGGTATATGTTTATCGTCACAATAAATGTTACCTAGTTATGCACATAAAAGGAAACTTATGAAACATCGCTACTCGATTCTACTCGATGCAAATATACATTGTATACATTAATAAAAGATATGTACACTACCATTAAGTCAAAGCCTTTTGTTTAAAACCTAATCCAGTCTAAACTATCAAATGTAAACAAAAGAAAATTGTACAACAATATATATACACCAATGTACAAACACGTCTTATATTTTATTTTAATTTATGGTTTGATCATAAAAGCAAAAAAGAAGAATGTAACAACAATTCTAAAGGCCCCACCCCTAAGTGGTGTGGTGGTAGTGGTTTGGGTTTTCAACAGGAAGATCAGGGGTTCGAATCTCACTACTAACAACTAACTTGGTATTGGTATTGAATGAAATTCTAAAGTATCACCTTTAAAAAACAAGAATTCTAAAGTATCACCTTTTTCAATACCCAATCTATATAAAAGCAATAAACAACCTTTAAAAACATTAAAGTACAATTCATCACTCAAACACCATAAATAACACAACACAAACAAAGTGGGTGCAATCATCTCCATCAAAAGCAACCATCTTCTTCTTCTTAGGATCTTGTAACAAAAGCCTGTTCCAAGCTTCTATCCCCTACACCTCACCCCTCCCACAACAACCTCCATCCAAACCACCACAGCCACACGATCACAACATCAAAAATCACACCGTATACGCAATCACAAAACAAGGAAGCACAGCCCTTGGATTAAACACAATCAACTCATCCTCATCGTCCACCCTACCCACTGCTCCACCCGACCCCCGCCCCACCAACGAATCATACCCCGGGTCATCCTTCTCCCCCGGACCCGGGTCACAACCGACCCGACCCGCGATGACCCGACACACCAACATCGCCCGTTTCACGTGCATGAAGTTAAACTCCTGCTCGATGTCCTCAGGAACCGCCACGTGTCCTTTCCAGCTAGTGGAGAATGTGGATATACCATCCATTTTGGAAGAAAACCCGACCCGAATAATCCCACACACACTACAATACTGGTTGTTGCAGAGAGTAGAATTACCGTTTTGCCCCAGGTCGCACACGAAGGTGGAGCAGTGGAACCGGAGGAGCTCGTTGCCGTCGGCGATGCACCGCCCGTCGCGCCGCCGTGCGCCGCCGTGCCTCGCCGCCGTGGACTTTACAACCTCACGGTACTCTTCGAATCGGGTGATGATGTTCTGGCTGTTGTGGATCTTCATGACCCGGTAGATAACCGGAGCTTTTCCGGTCCCGGACCCGGGCCAACCCGTTTGGAAGATGATCCGGACAATGTTCTTACCCGGGTCGTCGTCAAAAAGCTCAGAAACGGCGTGTTTGACGGATTGATGTTGTTCGAGTGAAGATTGTTTGTGGAAGATTTCACCGCAGTGGGGGCATGGGTAGATGTCGTTACGAAGTGGAAGGAAGTCAGATTCCGTGAGGGATCCGGGTCGGGTCAGGGCGGAGGTGTGGAGGGAGCGGGTGGAGGAGGCCGGCGACGGCGGGAGGTGGTGGATGATGGAGTCGGTTTGGGAGGTGGGTTTGGGGGAGAAGATGTGTTTGATGAAGGACCAGGTGGCGGAGAGGGTGGTGGTGGTGCGGTGGCGTTTGGTGTTGGTGGGGCGGAGGAGGGGGAGGGGGGAGGATGGTTTTCTGGTGGGGTTGCGGCGGCGACGGTGGTGGTGGTGGGTGGGGAAGATGATGAAGCAACCGAGGTGGAGGAGGAGGAAGAGAAGGGAGATGAATTTGGTGAATATATTGGCCATTTGGACGGTGGTTGCCGGAATCAATGGAGGTTTTGAGGTTTTCCGGTGGTCGTGAGAGAGTGAGAGAGATGTACGTGAAAAGGTAGAAGGAGGAAGAAGAAGAAGAATAAAGGGGTGTGTGTGTGTGTATGGTTACTTGGTTAGGTGGAAGGGGAGCTTCATGATATCTTATTTGTTAACCCTACTATCACTTTCTTTAGCATCATTTTATTTTATTCGATCTTTGTGTGTTAGAGAATAATAATTTAAGAACCAACTTTTTTTCTCTAAACTCTAAAAAGAAAAAAGAAATCAGTAACGAGAAAATTTTTTCAAAAGAAAACTCACGACTGAAAAACAATCTCGTTTAACCTTGAATATTTTTATTTAAAGTAGGAATATATTGAATTTAAGATTACGTCATATTTATATGTATTAGATAACTCATATTAACTATTTAGGTTAAGAATCATTCCAGTTGTATTTTATAGTTGAACTAAAAAATTAATAAACTTCAATAATTCATAAAGGGGACATTTAGCATTTAACTATATCACAAAGTAAATAAACTACATCATTTTAAAACTTTGCAGAGATTTGAGTTTCATGAAATGGCCAAATGAACCTTTATGGTTCTTTAATTAATACTCAAATTCTTGAAATTTGAGTATGAAGTATGACGAGTGATAAAATATGATTTTTTTATCTAATTTCTGATAAAATAATAAGAAATCATGCATTAGGCTAAATTTAATTTAGGTTTTTTGGTGGTTGGTTAACATGGTTTTAGCGGTTCATGTATAAATGTTCGTGCTTAGAGCTGTTAAAAAATCTCATGGCTAGTTTGAAAAAAGTTGATTCGAAAATGACTCGATTTGTAAACGATTGAGTTTGAGCCAAGGTCAGCTTGGCTCGTGTCTTACTCGTTAGTTGGTTTACGCGTGAGCTCATTTATTGGCTCGTTTAAATTAAAGTATAAATTATAATTTTTTTAAAATATATAGCAAAGTTTATGTCATATTATTCAAATAAATAATAAGCATACGGTAATATTATATTTTATATTAGAAAAATCTAAATGTAAAAATATAAAGTATGATCATAGTTCATAAAATACTAATCCCGTATCATTGTTTCAATGAGTTAGGATTAACGTATATAAAAATATTATATTTTGTTTTATTAATGTTTCTAAAACTGGATCGGACGTCGAACCGGACGTTTTACTGGTCTACTGGTCGGACCGGATTTAAGAATCGGATGACATCATAATTATATTTATAAGATATTATAATATCGTTATATATATATATATATATATATATATATATAATTCAATATAAGTAATTTAATATGTATTTATAGTTATTTATAAAATTTAACAATAATCTTATCTTCAACACACCAATTTATTATTCAACTTCCCGTTTTTACTCATTAAAATCCAATAAATTCTTTTTAAAAAGCCATAATCCGGTCCGACCACCAAACCGGGATGAACCGGCCGATCGAACCTCCTAAAAACAAACTGATGCAGACCGGTTTTTTCACCCCTCCGACTTCCGATCGAACTGGTCGAATTGACCGGTCCGATCGGATGTTCAAAACACTGGTATTTATATATTATTTGTAAAGGATAACAAAATTAATTATTTTAAAAATAAATAAGTAGGGTCGCAAGCTAGTTCGACTCGAATCATATATAAACGAGACTATCCTGAGGTTACACTTTGTGCTTCTTAAGATAAACGAGCCCGACTCGGCTCTGCTCGATTTCTAAACTAGCCGAACCTGAATCTATTCTGGCTCGTCTTGCTTACGGTGCATTTTGTGATAGAGGTGGGGCCTGGCGATGGAGATGGTTGATAAGATGGGGGTATAAAGTAAGTCGGGAGTGTTGTTTTCTTGCATGTACTTGTAACAACATAACATTTATTTAGATATGTTATACTTGCATTATTTAGGGGGTCACCTAGATTTATTTGGTAAAACAATATGCACTGCACTATCATGTCTTTGAAATTATTGGTTTGGCTAGCATGTCTGGAGGTGTTTGGATTTGTAAAGTGAAAGAGAATATTAAATACTAGACGAGTTAGATTATGGGTGAGAACACGTAAATTTTACAGGGCCGTTGAGAATGAAATTGAAAAAGGTCTTCCTTTTTTAGTTCGCTTTATGCCCTTCAAAGTTTGAACCGTCCTAGAAAATAAAAAGGATTGAAGAATGTGCTGGTACGAGTTAGGAGGCATGAAGTATATACTTGATCAGGGCCGGCTCTTCAATATTTAATATGAAGTCTTTTGCTTGGGGTCCTTAATGGCCCTCATATTTATAGCTAGGGTTTTGCTTTGGATTGTTTATCTTGCAAGAAAACCATCTATGAAGTTTAAATCGGCTTCCTTTTTATAAGATTTGTTCTAATTTTCGTTCTGAAATGTCTACGTATAAAAATTTCATTAGCTTTCTACTTAAAAATAGAGATACATAAGGGTATATATTTGAATGTCTTGCTGTTTCGTAATTTGGGAGGTTCCACGAGGGAGAAGACTAAATTTAAAGTTTAACCAGCTTTTTAAAAACAAGTTGAAGAATCGAATAAGATCTTGTTAACTTGTATTTTTTTCCTACCTTATACGTACATGAGATTACGTAGAACAATTTAGGATTGAAAGTGAAAAAATCTTCGCGAAAAGAGCCTCAATTCTATCATTCCGCTTCGGGCCTTCAAAATAGTTAAGCCTACCCTGTACTTGATCATCACCATTTTATTTTTTGATGCTAAAACACTTCAATAATTCAAGGGGGGCAATACCACTATACAATAGGGGCCCGAGGGCAATGCCTTTGATAGCCAGGTCTAAGAGGTGATTTTTTTTTTCGTTGAGTATTGAATGTTGCTTTAGAATAACAAAGTTGTTAAAAGTTGTTTGAAATTGATAATCGAATTTAACTTTGACTATCAGTAGCAAAATTAGTTTCAAGATTGTAGTTTTAGCTTGGGAAATTTTATAGGTGTTATCTTGTTAAACGTTGCGGTTTAGAAAAAAGTCAAGTATGTATGAACTTTTTTAGAATGGAATCAAGATTTAATCATAGTCCGTCATGTAGGACCAAAGCCCATTGTTTCACTATATCGGGAACAAAACCAAAATTACTCTCTTACATACTTTTCCAAATTCTACCTGAAGCTTGATGCTATTCTCTTCATGTATACTAAGTTATACTAATAACTAGTTTTAGAAAACCCGTGTATTACACGGGTTGAATAAATAAAATATTAATATAATAAAACTTATGAAAAATAAAATGATATTTTAAAATATGATATGACTGAAATTACATATAAGT
>BJCN01122680.1:0-11785 GCA_018326445.1 Flaveria brownii
AAATTTTCAGGCGTTACATGTGAATAAAGAACCACACACAAAGAAAACTGATGCATGTACCAGATATTAACTTACAAACCAGTAAACACAACAGTCCCAATGATAAAATGAGTTCACAACATAATAAGGGTTGAGCATACCTTTCCCCCTTGATGTTTATAAAATAATTTAAGAAAACGGGGCCGTGAAATTCACCTTGCAATAGTACAGTCCAAATCGCATAATACGCAAAGCAAGCAGCAAAGGTACAAATCACAAAAGGATTACTAAAGATTAAAATGACGAATATGGGTGTAATCCTTGTAGCCCATTCTTTAATGTACATTAAGCTCATTGTTTTATAAAAGAATGATTTACTAATATAACAAGTCCAATGTCGGATTTAGGTGTCACTTCATATTAATTTATTAACGCCCTTCAATGAACATCTATTACTCCATATTCAATGACTTATAGACATTATTAACGTGTTCTTTTAAAAAGACATTTAACCATTTTTAAATTCAAATCTTGTATTTATTTGATTATTTAGTTTCAAATCCTGAGTTTTAGGTTTATCAAAATATTTTAGCATGTAGAGCTGATTGCGCACCGGTTTTGCATAAACTGTTTGGAGGTCGAAAGGTAACAAAAGTTGTGTAATTTGTATTGTTTGAATGATAAGACTTTAAAATAAACTTCAGAAAAAGAATCATATCCATTGGATAAAATTTAAGAAAGATATGACTCGACCAACACAGACCAACCTACTGCCAAGATTCGTCAGTTTTGACTTTTTGGAGGACCAAACGATATCGGAACGATACGAGACCACTTGGGTTTGTTAGAGGACTCATTGAACTTGTATTTAAATGACAAATTAGACCCATTTAGACTTCTTGTGACCTAGTTATGACCTGAATAAAATATCTTATTTTTTTGACAGCAAACTGTCCAGTCTATTAGTTTTGTTTCTTTACATCCCAAACCTCCATATTTGACCCTTATAGATCCGAGTACATGAAAAAAATCTATTCCATGAAATAATTGACGAAAGCTTTAATTAAACACTTAGATTGTAGCAAATTTTCAGTCTTAAAACAGTTAGTTGAATTTTTATCTTTCGGTTCACATTTTTAGCTAATCGGTACATAGTTTTGATTTCCCAACGTTATGGTCAGTTCAAACAAGTTTACCACCCAATTTTGATAGATCCAACCTGAAAAAACTAGCTCTTCACGATCCAATGCCGAAACTCAGGGAAACAAGATTATAAGATGATGATTTTAATGATTCTTTATAAATAACATCAAGAACATAAAAAAACAAGGATAAAATCATTAAAATTAATATTTTTCTTACTGGAGAAGGTGTAGAAGATAAAGTTTTGCACAAAAATAAACATTGAATGCTAGAATATCATCAAAATTGAAGTAATTGATGGTGGTGGTGGTTGACTGGAATGAAGAACAAGAAGAAGATGGATGGTGACGGCTAGGGTTTCACTAGAGAGTATTCTTGGAGAAATATTAGTAAAAAAATACAGAGAAAACAAAGGGGAGCCCCGTTTTTGAGGGTTTGCGGCCAAGGGGGCCATGAATGGGCCTCCCGGGCCCGTTGCTTGTCTCGTCCAATTCTGTCTTGTCCTGGTGCACGCATCAGCCAATTTTTGTGTTTTACAATTCTCTTTGTCAATACGATTCCAATGGACTATTATATGCTATATAAATTATTTAATTTATATATTTTAAAATTAAATTATGTCTATTTAGTAGGCTTTAGACAAAGCCCACTGTGTCTGATTTTTGTTGCGTTCTGAACGCATTTTATAAAGTCTCTAAATGCATTTCATAAAGTCATCACTAAGGAAGCAACTCTAGCTATGCTCATTGATTGTTACCTGAAAAGATATGCTCAAAAGGTCGACATATTGTTGGTGAGTTCGTAGGTTTTAAATAATAAATAAAACTTAAGGCGCTGTAATAGTTTGTAGGACATACATGTATACAGTTATAAGCAAGCAATATCACATGTAAACATGAGCATCATAACTAAACCTACAACATAAACAAAGAAATTTTTAGAACATAGTCACCCTAGGATCTGTTCATGATATTTGTCAGCCCCAACTAGTATACTGACAAACAAGGGTGGGGGTGTCAACCCAATAGTACTATCAATACCTGTCCTTCGGCTCCAACACCGGAGTTAAATAGTTGTGAATAAAAAATCATAAAGAAAACTCATACATGTACCAGATATTAACTTACAAACTAGTAAACAAAATAGTACCAATTATAAAATGAGTTCATAACATGTCGAAACGACACGAGAGCACTTGGGTTTGTTAGAGAACTCATTGAAATTTTTTTAGATGAAAAAATTTGACCCATTTGCCCTTATTATGACCTAGTTATGACCTGAATAAAACGTCCTATTTTTCTGACAGCAAACTGTCTAGTTTATTAGTTTTGTTTCTTTGCATCCCAAACCTTCATATTTGACCCTTATAGATCCGAGTACTTGAAAAAAAAAATATTCCATGAAATAATTGAAAAAACCTTTAATTAAACACTTAGATTATCACAAATTTTCAGTCTTAAAACATTTAGCTTAATTTTTGTATTTCGGTTCACATTTTTAGTTAATCGGTACATAGTTTCGATTTCCCAACGCGTCTATCGATACAAAAGTAAGAATAATGTTTTCTACAACAATATATAAGTCCAAGATGTCCATTATGGTCAGGTCAAACAAGTTTTCCACCCAATTTTGATAGATCCAACAATATACAAAGATTGTGAGTGAAGGTTTTACCGATTAGACGGTCCAACACCCGAAAAAACTAGGTCTTCATGATCCAATGCCCAAACTCAAGGAAACAAGATTATTAGATGATGATTTTGATGATTCTTAACAAATAAGATCAAGAACATGAACAAACGATGATAAAATCATCAAAATAAATGGTTTTGTTACCAGAGAAGTTGTAGAAGATCAAGTTTTGCACAAAAATCAACCTTGAATGCTAGAATATCATCAAAATCGAAGTAATTGATGATGATGGTTTTTAATTGGAAAGAAGGACAAAAAGAAGATGGATGCTAACGGCTAGGGTTTCACTAGAGAGTTTATCGGGAGAAAGATTAGTAAACAATAAAGAGAAAACAATGGGGAGCCCCTTTTTGAGGGTTTGCGGCCAAGGGGGCCATGAATGGGCCTCCCGGGTCTGTTGCTTGTCTCGTCCAATTCCGTCTTATCCTAGTTCACACGTCATCCAATTTTTGTGTTTTAAATTCTCCTTGTCAATACAATTCCAACGGACTATTATATGCTATATAAATTATTTAAGTTATATATTTTTAAATTAATATATATCTATTTAGTTGGCTTTAGGCAAAGACCACTGATGTCTGATTTTTGTTGTGTTCTTAACGTAAGATGTATATATTTATATTTGTAAACCTTTAAATTTTAAGCACGCAACTATCTTCCTATGTCCAAATCGGTGAACCTCCATTGTCACCATGTTTAAGGCTCACTAGAACATACTAAGTCCATAATACATAGTTCTGGAACTTAGCGTGCCTACACACGTCTGATGTACTATTCTCAGAACAAGTCAAAATTAGGTGAACATTCAAGTCAAAGTCAAAGAGTTAAAGTCCAAAAGTGAAAGTTAACAGTCAAAGTTAATGGTCAATGCACCTACTTTGGTGACGGATGTCACAATTTCACTATTAAAACATGTTCAACCTTACAATGGTGGTTATGTTATTTTTGCTGGGGATAAAGGAGGTAAAATTGCAAATAAACGTACAGTGTCAAACTGTGTTAAGCTTTCAAGATGAATGTTTTTTTGAAGGATTTAAAAACAATCTATTAAGTATGTCTCAAATAGTGACAAACAATATTTTACCCACTTAACTGATAAAGAATTTCATATTTTAAATCCTGGTTTTGTAATCCCTTATGAAGGGATATTGTTGAGGACTCCGAGAGACAAATACACATACCTTTTGGATTTGAGTGGTTCAGATTCATTTATAGTAGTTTCTTGTATACTATCAAAAGCCTTAGAAAGTGATTTAATGATATTGCATCATCATCTTGGACATGTTAACATTATGAATATGAACAAGCTGGTACGGGGAAATCATGTTGTAGGTTTACTGTTAAAACAATTATGTCTTATTGAACATTGTTTATCATGTTCCAAACATAAACAACACAAAATTCATAACAAAGCAGTTGCTCATACCAAAATTGAGTCAATCATCCAATTACTACACATGGATTTGTTTGGTGCTATTAGTGATTTGTGTTTAGGACGTCAGGCATATTGCTTGTCATTACTGATGATTTTTCTATATTTAATTGGGTTTTCTTTTTAGCAAAAAATTATGAAACGCCTCACGTGCTAATAAAATTTATGACTCTCATGGAAAATCAGACAGATGAAACAGTAAAGTGCATCAGAAGTATAACGGAACATAGTTTCGTAATCACGTCTTGAATGAATTTCTGATTCAAAAGGAATAGCAAGACAATTCAGTACAACAGGAACTCCACATCAAAATGGAGTTTCTGTAAGATGAAACAAAACATTGATTGAAGCGGCTTTAATTATGCTATCAGCAGTAAAGCCTCATTCATTCTTTTGGACTGAATTTATTAATACTTCTTGTTATGTTCAAAATCATGTCTTAATAAATAAACAACTAAATATGACTACTTATGAAATATTTTTCCAACTTAAACACAAAGTCAATATGTCATAAAATTTGGATGTTGTTGTACTATATTACACGCATCTGATTCAGAATCTTAAGTTGATGAAACAGCTGATGATTGTTATTTTGTTAAATATTCAACAAACAAAGTGGTATACACAGTTTATAACAAAATAACTAAATAGATTATTTAATCATTTTATATAGATTGGCACGAATCTAACAAAACTGATGTAGGATCTGCCCATTCTTGGGTATATGATTACACGTCATCATTTCACACATTTAATCGATCTTTTGTTGTTTCTACAGATGTTCAACAATTGACATTATCCATTCAAGATGCATTTTATTATGCATTTGGATCTATTTCCTTCTCAACAAAAGGAATATCTTCATAAATATGTTCTTCTTCCACTATATCAGTTGTTCAAGCATCCACTCCAAACTAGAATCATGTTCCTAATTCAGATTCTTCTTCAACAGTAGAATCTGATTTGATTCTAGTTACTTCTATTATTGAACAACTTTCACATGATTATGATCCTAAATATTCTTATACACAAGATGCTCCAGTTGATACAATTCAAGTTCTATTTGAAGACTCATCTGCTATTCAAGATTCATCTAATACTACAGACAATGATATTACTCAGGAGGAACATATTGTATATCAATAGGATAGAGGAACTGGTGATGAAGAAACTGTTGGTCATATTTCTAACTTAGATGAAGTTACTTATGAAGATTTCATCCCTTAGTTAAGAATACATAAGGATTATCGAACTAAAACAATCATTGGTTCTTTATTTCAAGGTGTTCATACTCGAAGACAATCAAGAGTAATCAATACAAGTTTTTACATATGCTTTATCTCTCAAATAGTGCCAAAGAATATCAAAATGGCATTGAAAGAAAATAGTTGGGTTGAAGCAATGTAAGATGAATTAATGCAGTTCAAGAAATTAAATGTATGGCATTTATGTGAACTTATAAAAGTTAAGTTGCCTATCGAAACAAAGTGGATCTTTCCAAAAAAAGTCGGATGAAATGGTGTTATTGTTCACAACAAGGCTAGACTTGTTATACAATGATTCTTTGAAGTTAAGGTCTTGATTCGAAGAAGCCTATGCTACGGTAGCTAGACTTAAAGCAATTCGTATATTTTTGGCATATGCTTTATTCATGAATTTCAATGTTTATCAAATGGATGTTAGACTGTATTTTTGTATGGAGAAATGAAAAGGAAATCTATCTTTGTCAACCTCCTAGTTTTGAAGGTCTAGATTATCTTGATTATATCCATAAATTAGACAAAGCACTCTATAGGCTACATCAAGCACATCATGCTTGGTATGCCATTCTCGTTAAACATTTGCTTGCATTTTTTGGATCAACAAATGAATATATATGTTAGGAAAACTGGTAATTATCTCATACTTGTTCAAATCTATGTTGATGACATCATTTTTGGATCAACAAATGAAGATATGTGTAAGGAGTTTGAAGTGGTGATGAAAAAGAAGTTCGGGATGAGTTCACTTGGAGAAATTTTGTTTTTCTGGGGTATTCAAGTTAAATAGGATGAACAAGGTATTTGATATATCAAGAGAAAGATGTTCATAGTATTCTAGACAAATACAAATTTCAAGATTCCTAGATTGCACCAACTCTTATGTATTCTCATGCCACATCTATACAGATTAATGATTGGATCCTTGATGTATCTTACTACAAGCAGACTAGACATTATGTTTCTTATTTGTCGGTGTGCATGTTATCAGAGTAATCCAAAAGAGTCTCATATGAAAGTTGTAAAATAGATTTTTAAGTATCTCAAAGGCCATCCACAACTTGGACTTTGGTATCCTAGGAATTTTGAATTTAATTTATATGCTTATACTTATATTGATTGTGGTGGTTGTAATTTTGACAAGAAATCAACTACAGGTCGGTGTCAATCTCTTAGAAATAGGTTGATTTCATGGCAATGCAAAAAGTAGAATACCGTCTCAATATCCACTTCAGTAGCTGAATATATGGCTGCCTCAAGCTGTTGATTATGGTCTTAATATTTTCAAAACTACCATATGGTGTGATAACTCTACAGTTACAATCATCATGACAAATCCTATTAAACTTTTAAAAACAAAACACACTGAAACTCACATCCATTTTATAAGTGATTGTTGTGATAGAATGTTTATTCACCTTAAACAAGTCACATCTGATGAAAACATTGTTGATTTGTTTACCAAGGCATTTTGATCATTCCCGATACAACTTTATTTTTACATTTAATGAGTGATTAACTTTGGATAATTAACCATACCCTCTCAGAAAAATATTTTTTTTATTTACTTTTGTTAAAATTGTTATTTTCTGGTAAATAATCATAATTTTAGGGGAGAAATTTGAAAATGTAATGAAAACAGATTTTGGTTTTAGGGGGAATAAACTTGAAAAATCTCAAAAAAAAGATTTTGTTCAATTGGTTTAATTATTACAAAATAAATATTCAAAGTTAAGTAGGAAATGATAGTACATTTCTTGATTTTGATATATTACATACATAAGCTTAAAAAGGAACTGACTAGTATTATGTTTGATTTGTTGATAGGCTCGACTTTCAAGTATGAAAATGTAAGGCCCCTTACCTAGAGACCTCATAGTTGGTCATTCATATCACTAAACATACATAATATAATACATTTCATAAAACATTACGGCGGAAGTCATTAACAAAAACCATTCTTTTTATTATTAATTACTGTTATTATGCAATACAAATACAACATTGTTTAAACCACAAAAGACAACATCCTTTAATTGCATTACAGAACAAAAATAACAATATGTGTGAATGAATGCCAGTCTTGCCCGCTAAGTAGCCCTCCCCTGTGCCATCCTCAGCAACCATTACCTGCCAACTGAAAATGCATAAAGGTCAGCATTGTTAAGTGAGTTATAGTTTTATAAGTATCAATATACTTTATACGTTTCATACATAAAAATACTCTTTTCCTTAAACTACTCTTCTTTACTTTCACACATGTTCATTCATTTTCACTCGTATTCGTTCGTTTCGTACTTTATCCTTTCATTTGTTTCATACTTTATTATTATCATTCACTGATTCTAGATCCTGTTAGGCTTTTTCCCTATCGTGGCACGAAGCCACGATCTCCGGGGTCGAATTGCAAGGGTCCCGTTTCGTACTATGGTTCCAGTCACCTAGACTGACCCCCTATGTGTGAACCCTCATGGGTTAAAAATCACATGTTATAAGACACACAGTTGAGCTAACAACTCTCAAGGACTTGTGATCCTCCTTTAGATCTTCTTGCAAGCCTTTTCATTTTTTTTCATTATGTTTCACTTTGCATCTTTATTATCTTTCTCTTTGTTACGATATACTTTATGTTTATTCACACATATGTTATACTACGTAAAGTCATAACGTAATACTTAACGTATATTATAATATATATACGTTTTGTAAATCATTAAAAGATAACACTTTACACTTATTTACATATCACATATTCATCATCACATCATACATGTTCCAAGCATAAACCCTCACATATTTATGCTTAGGATAGTCCAAAACAGTCTAATAGTCAAACTAGGGTCAAAACCTAAAATTCTGTTTTTCCTCAAAATTTCAAAAAAATTTTGTAAGTGTTGGGCGCATGGGAACTATTTAGGCGCATGAGGACTGTTTGGGTGTTTCTACACTATGAAGGCGCATGAGCCTTTACTTAACCATTTCTCACTTAGGCGCATGAACTGTTCAAGCGCGTAAGCACTATTTGGGCGCATGACCCTGTACTTAGGCGTTTTCAGTCAAAACTTAGGCGTATGATGCACTGTTTAGGCGCACCAACCTACACTTAGAAATTTCTAAGGATTTTCTAGATCTTGTCAAGCTTTACCCTCTTCATGGCACGCAACCACGATTTCTAAGGTCGAATGAGAAGGATCCCATATCGCACGTATGGAACAGTCACTAAGACTGACTCCCCTTTGTGTGTACACTCTCACGAGGTAGCCAATATCGCACGCTACATAAGACACAGTTAATACCACATCGCACGTATGGAGCAGCCACCAAGACTGACTCCCACTATGTGTGAACCCTCATGAGTTAGCCAAAGTCGCACGCTATTCCACACACAGTTGTTCTAACAACTCACATAGAGTTGTGAACCTCTTTCTATTTTTCTTGCAAGGCTTTCATTCGTTCGTCAAGTTCCACTTCTCATTATCTTAATTCTTTCGTTTCGTTAAGATAATACTTTACGTACATTAACATAATCACACTACGTGAAGCCACGTAAATAATACGTATTAGGGACAAAAACTTACATAACATATCATCACACATCATCATGCATCATCACACATCATCATCTAGTCAACACACATCATTATCTAGTCATCACATATCATCATCTAGCACCCCTATCTAAACACACATCTTCCATCACCAATAGTCAACTTACATCACCCCCGGGAACATCACTAGTCAAGGCCTACACTTTACATTTTTCCCAAAATTCAAAAAAATATTCTAATTCTTAGGCGCACGAGCACTATGTAAATATTCTAAGTCTTAGGCGCACGGGCACTATGTAAGTGCATGGCCTTCTGAGCGCATAGGAACACTTAAGCACATGGAAAGGTTCTGGGAACATGGGCACTATTGGGGCGCATAGCCTCAACACTTGGTCATTCTGGGCAAATTCCAGGCGCATGGCCACTATTTGGGCGCATGGGGTTTGGGGCGCATGGGGAGCACTTGGGCAATTCTGACCATTGGGCGTATGAGACACTATTTAGGCGCATGGGCAACCAACTTGCACTAATTAACATAATCTCATTCCCAAGTTCAATCCTAACATGTTCTAAGCTTAGTTTTTACCTTCTAAGCATCAGGAACACATACACAACATCATCCTAACCATAAATCACCCAAATCATACCCCACCCACATACACACATGCACATTCATACGGGTATACATACCCACCTTTATAAAACATACATACATGCAATTCCAACCCCAAAATCAGTTAAAACATGTAAAAAGGGGTTTTAGAACTCACCTTATGCAACTTTGAGTATGACTTCTTCAAACCCGTTTGCTATGAGCTCAAGCACCTTAATTTCAGCATTCTTGATCTTTCTTCAAAAGCTGAAAGCTTCTATGCTTTCTCTCTCTAAAACCGGTTCAAAAGAAGAGTGCAGAGAACATGGGCGGCCATACCAACTTTATGCATAAACTTTTGATACTTTTGTCCTTTTGATACTTTTGTCCTTTTGACACTTTTAACCCGTCAACTTTGGGTTAAATTATATTTTCCTTCTTATATATACATTTATTATTACTTTCTCATCTAAGAAAAATATCCGGGTGTTACACGTGGCACTGAAGTGGGTTCTCACTCCATGAGTGTTTTCACCCAATTCTATGACTAGACCTCTCATTCGTTGGGAATTCAGGTGATCTTCTTTCAACGCCTCATCTTGGAACCCTTTAACCTGGGTCATCACGTAAGCGGTCATAACCAACTGATAAGCCTTCACCCAAATCGGCTCGGGTCTCTCCTTTCGGGTAAGGGCATCGGCCATGACATTAGCCTTACCCGGATGGTAATGGATCTCACAGTCATAATTTTTGATGAGCTCTAACCACCCCCTCTGTCTCATGTTAAGATCCTTTCACTGACAAGCAAGCATACAAGATGTGCCAAGCGAACTTATAGGTTCGCTAGGAACTATCGGGTGAATCTATTTGCCGTGCACGAGCAGCATGTCGACATAGATTCGCTCGGAAGATAGAACTTTCGTTCAGATTCGTTCATCGAGCAAATAGGTTTGCTGAAAACCTAGAATTTGAAAACAGGATCAAACAACGATTCTAATCCTAATAAGGCATATCAACACTTAAAAGGACACAATGCGAGCAAACCCTATCATAAATTTCATGCAATATCATCCTCTAAGATGACTAATTTGAACCGAAGGCACACTAAGAACATACGGGTTCGAATCTTAGGGAAAACAGGTTATTAGATGAAATGAAAGACATAAACAGGTTCGAAACACTTACAAGAGAAGAGAACATGCAAGAGATCAATGAAGAAAGCAACGAAAACGCGATCGAGTCTCAGGGTTTCAGAAGTGCCGGTTCACAGTGCAACGAATGTAATGCTGCGCGAATATGTGAACTGGCTTATATAAACCCTTAGATTCGCTCGTGACGAATGTATAGATTCGCTCGGCAACACTAAGTCAAAATGTCTGACATCACCAAGACCAGTGTCGGGCGAACCTATCGGTTCGCTAGTAGATTCGCTAGAATCCAAAAAATAAAAAATTTTAAGTTTTTCTTGATTTTATAATTTTTTATGTATTTTCTTAGTTTTTATAAAAAAAATTTCCCCTTTTTGAATACCAAAAAATCCCACAATACCTAAACTCAAAAATAAGATAAAATCTTAAAACTTAAAATAAAATAAAATAAAATAAAAAATTGAATAAAGTAAGACAAAAATAAAGGATATCATTTTTTTTACGAGAAATATCCGGAGAGTCATTTATTAGCAGGATTGCAGATATGATTGTCCACTTAACCCCATGCCTTATTCTTTTCAACAAGCAATCTGTAGCTTCCTTTTATCATGTTTTAGTATATTTGAGGAATCTCTGGCAATTCAGTTCCCACATACATTTGGCAAAGAACATATCCTGTCATCAGGGCTTATTGAGCATGAGTGATCATTTATGTCTATGGTAGATCCTAGTGTGGGCATAAACAATGATCATTTCTGACACATTGAATGCAAGGGCTTATAATTGAAATGAACATAGACAATGGTCAATTGAGAACCATTGTGAATGTAAACAATCATGGCTTATTAGGGAGTGACTATAGACAATGATCCCAATTTGAGAAACATTGTGAGGGAATAATTGCTTTAGATGCTTGATAGGCTTTGACAATCCATATATTTTGATGGATGCATGATATAGATCTTTGATCTTCTTTTTCTTTTGAGCATTTT
>BJCN01122709.1:0-14937 GCA_018326445.1 Flaveria brownii
GCTTTTTTGTATCTCCTTTTGACTTTTGGAGGGGTGAAAATATCAAAATGTCTCTTTAACTTCTGGTGACTTTTGGAGGGGCATTTTGGTCTTTTCACCCCTCCATAAGTCAAAAGGAGATACAAAAAAGCAATCCCAAACAGCCCCTAAATGTATTTTTGATATCGTCTCTTTAAAAACATAAATTCACATATTACGTGGAGAATGGGATATATGTAATTCTCAAGATAAAATAACACCTACGTAGTTTAAAATTAAACAATTACTTTTAGTTTTGATAGTTAATACATAACATTATTAAAAAGTAAAAGATTTAAAGTTCTCGATCTGAGTAAATATATCATATGTGTTGATACGGTGATTTTTCAGGCTATGGGTTTCCTTCCGGGAAAGTTCGAGGTGTGGTCCTGATTTGGACACGGATAGATGGTCCGATTGAGATAACACGTGTCTTCGAAATAAGGGTTATGTATTTTTTATTTAAAAACGAAAAGGATAATCAAAGATAAATTGTCATCTCCAATATGTGAACCCGTAACTTTTGGTTAGGTTGAGAGGCCATACCAGTACATCCAACTTCTACTCTATTTTTCGATGTAGTCAATAAGAAAAAGTTTACTAACAATAAATATTTTTAAATTACATCTATTGCTTTAATATTTATTATTTAGCTTTACACTTCTTTTCACGGGAAAGAATACGATGAACAATAATAGATCTTTAAATTTTTACGCAATTATCACTATTAGCCATAATGTTTGTGGTTGATGCACGGTTTGACTGTGTCATCGACCATGGAGCTTATGTTCAATTTTTATGCATGCCTTCTCTCCATTTAAATAACTTAAAAAAGACATGTGAACAAATGATTACTCGTAGGTAGTAACTTGTATGTTATACTTTTTTTATCGTTGTAAATATATAAATTAGCATATAGGCATATATGTTCTAACAACGATTGACCTGGTCGGGAAAAAAAGTATGGGATTCTCTTCTCGTCCACAATTAATATGAACAAAATCTGTTTTTGGCATTTGAGACGGAACATTCCGTGTGAGTCAGTATATCTCACAAAAAAAATTTTGCCATGCGCCTAATGTGTCACAAACAACACCCCCCCCCCCCCCAATTGAGACTCACAATTAATGAAGTTTGTCATTGATTTAATAGGTAACTTTATAGAATAATAATCAAGTTTGAAAATTGTTCTAATTAGGTCACTCATAAACTTTTTGTTTCAATTAGGTCACTAAACTTTATTTTGATGTTTCAATCATGTGTATTTAACCCGAATAGTAGGTAATAAACAAAAAAATGTTTAAAAAAATTAAAAATAATTAGTAAAAAGTTGAATATTTAAAAAATTGTAAAAATGTTAAAAAAATGCATAAAACATTGTCCAAATTTCTGAAAAAATTGAAAAATAAAAATAAAAAATTACAAATTTCAGAAAAAATTAAAAAAATACATTGTCCAATGATTCCAAACGGGTCAACATACTAAATTATACCAACATACATCTATATATCCAAACGTGTCAACATACCAAATTATACCAACATATATGCATATATCTAAACGGGCCAACATACCAAATTATATCAACGTACATCTATATATCCAAAGCGGGTCAACATACCAATTATACCAACATACATCTATATATCCAAACGGGTCAACATACATCTATATATCCAAAGCGGGTCAGCATACCAATTATACCAACATACATCTATATATTCAAACGGGTCAACATATCCAAATAGACAAACATACACCTAAATATGCTTAAACGAGTCAACATACATCATAATATACCCAAATGGGTCAAAATTATATAAATGCATCCAAAAAAGTCAAAATTACATCATAATACGCCCAAATGGGTCAAAAACCACCAAGATACGTTCAAACGGGTTAACATACACAAAAATATTCCCAAACGAGTCAAAATGACACCAAAATATGTCCAAAAGAAACAAAATTAACTCAAATACGCCTAAACGAGTCAACTAGCGATGGTGGTGGGCGGCGATGGTGGTGGGCGGCGATGGTGGTGGGCGCGGTCAACTAGCCAGGGGGACGATGGGGTTGATGGTGCAGGTCACCTAACGACGATGGTGGGGCGAAGGACGGCAGGGCGCGGCGAAGGGGGGACGACGATGGTGGTGGGTGACGACGATGGGGCGGAGGACGACAGGTGGGGCGAAGATGGGGTTGATGGCGCAGGTCACCAGACGGAGATGGTGGGGCGGAGGATGGCAGGGCGCGACGAAAGGGGGACGACGATGGTGGTGGACTGGTGGGCAACGATGGTGGGGTGGCGGATGACAGAGGTGGAGTCCGGCAGGTGGAGCGGAGGACAGTGAAGGAGATGGAGATCGAAGATGGTTTCTGTTTACGTAAGGAAGATGGAAAGATTTTAGTTTTTATGGTTTTTTAATATTTTTTTTGGAATTCTAAATCTGATTTTTTATTTGTTTAATTTGTTTTAAATATAAAATATAGGATTACCTGCTAAGCAGGTTAATTATATAGAATTAAAACATCACCTCAAAGTTTAATGATGTAATTGAAACAGTTTAAAACATAATCCAACCATAATATGAGTGGCTCTCTTACTATTTTTAATATTTGGCTCCCCCGTACCAACCAATATTGTTATTCTTATCAAATAGAAGCTCACATGTCTACTTCGTGTTACCCATGTATACGCTTTCCAAAAGATGGATTCGTACTATGATTTCTCCCACCAAAATACAACTAACTATGAAGACCCCGTCTAATCCACAAACAGTGTGTCAAAAGAAGTTGGTTGTATTCGAAGTGAAACGTTGCTTATGACCTAATATCCTTCCCGTTGACAAAATAGAACGCCTTAAGTTTCACCAAAAGTTTCATCAAAATCGGACATACATATTATAATATTGGTGACACAAGGTACGTAAAATAAGTACTACAAGACAAGGTGTCAGCGAATTGATATGTTTAGAATTAGCATGTTCGTGGTGTTAACTCGTAATTTCACGTGACATTTACTCTCAAAGTAAATGTTTTATGCCATTATTGTTTCAATTTAGGGTAACATATTTGGGATTTTCTAAGAAGCATGGGTGTGTTTTGGCAATTATGCGCTATTTATTTGTGTTTATTTTTTAAATAAAATGATTTCTCTCGCTTACAATGAGGGTTTATTTTTTAACGGCGAGCCATGCACGCATCACTAGCATAATATCCACATGTTGTTGACATGTCATATGCGTTGTATAATATATTGAAAGAGGCTTATAGAGTCAGACATACCATATAGTGCAGACCATAAGAGCTATTATAATGCTAATATTGAGGGGTATATGGCGATCTGCAAAGGTCATATGATTCATGTGAGGTTATACTGGACGTATGATGTGACGAAGTTGGTGGTGTGTAGAAGTAGGTTGGCGTGTACGCGTAATACGACCAGTCTTTTAATGTTGTGATTATTGTAGCCGCTTTTTCCTATGAGATAAACTAGAAAACATACACAGTTATAGAAAATCATATTAAAAAAACATATGTTCGATTTAAACAATTGCACATAAAATGGATTATAAGAGACAAACACAGTTAGCCGGTTTAAGTCCGCTTAATTGGTTACTATAAAACGACTCAACGATAAATGAACCACATATCTGGGATAAATGGCTAAACCATGTAACCAATGTTTTTTTTATCTGGTTTGATTTATTAGTTAATTTGGTTACAGTTCAACCAGTTAAGTTTCTTATTCACACATGATGTGGATAGCTTGTGTTGCTCTTTAGAGTTAGCGAACCAATACAATAACTGCCTACGTTAGTGTAACATCGTGGATAGCTTGTGTTGCTCTTTAGAGTTAGCGAACCAATACAATAACTGCCTACGTTAGTGTAACATCATGTAACACGCCTTATTATACATCGTATGTAGTGTTTTTATTTCTTATATGGAAAGATGCTAGAAGTAACATGTTTATGACTAGAATTTTTGCAACAATTAATACTGATGATAAATCTTTTTTGTTTTTTTTATTTGTATAATTTTAAGTGTTCTGACCAATCAAATGTTGATACGTGACCCAAATGGGAGCAAATACGCGACCTAGCTATGATTGAATACTAACTGACATACAATCTATAGTATTCAACGTGATTTTATAATGTGTAAATTTTGATTAATAATTATTTAATATTTTATTTATTCATTACGTGTAATACACGGGAACTAACCTAGTTTTAATATATACTATAAAGACCCTGACGACATATTATTTTTCCATTTTTTTGCAAAACGTGACTGACAAAACCTACAAATTAAGATTGACAAAACAATTAATATAAGTGTTTCCTTTTTTCATCTTCAACCCAAGTTGTTAAACGAGGTATCTAATATTTCACTAAAATAAGAAGCCTGAGGTTCAGATCCCTCTCAAAACAATTCAAAATAAGGGCTTATAGGTTGGGCTAAAGGGTTTTATCACCTAAGATGGTTTCCTTATGATGACGGTTTCAAATACAAGCTTTTATTTGAAAATGTACCAACCTAATGTCCTAAAGTTTCGTACTCGAGTAATTAAGATGATCAAGTAAACTAATAACCCATTAGTAATCAAATTAATTGTTTAAAAATACAAATAAAGTCGTGTTGCAAACATATAAATCTGAATATAATATTACAAACAAATAATTCCGAATTAAATATTTATAGAAAAACTGTCTCTTTTTGTGTTTGTGTAACAACTTCAAAACGTCATTGTCACATCGATGCATCAACCCGAAAGAAACTTTTGCGCCATTTGAAAACTCATTTGCTCATGTTCCCGCGTGTGCTCTCGATCATCAAATTCTCACACCATTCCTGAATTCATCGTTGAATTTCAATCAGTTTGTATGCAATCATCATCAAATTGTTGAATCAATCTAGCAATCGGATAACGGGTTCAAACAGGGGTCGTGATTAAGTAGGTGAGCTTCTTCACTTGCTCATCCGTTGATTCTAATCGTTCGGAGTTGATCGGTAAGCTATTCTAAGTTTCAGCATTCAAATCGTATTACATTCTTAATTTCATTATTCTGGTTCGATTCGTAGCGGGATACTATTGTTAGCAATGCGATCATGAACCCTAAGTTGTTCAATTTGATCACGCTGTGTTGTTAATTCACATTTTGTTTACTACATTCATAATTGGGAGCATATTACAGTAGATCTGAGAGTTTCATTCGTTAATCGTTTTATAATTTGATGAATTTTCTTCTTAATTCTGGTTCTGTAAACTAGCTACGTGTTTCTCCGAGACCTGGGATAATCGAGCTGAAGTAAGGACGATGGAGATGGGGAAACGACGTTTAGAAGATGTAAGCATCTGCTGATACATTCAATCATGTTCTACCCAACTTTTACATCTCGTTATTTTGATCTGAACTTAACGTTTGCTTATGAATTCCGTGTATCTCTTAATATCAATGGACGGGATTTTGTTAATCATCTTCCAAATCATGCATAAAAGCTTTAATTGGATATTATCCTCTTTTGCTTTTTTCCCCTGATTTCATTTTGTCTGTGTGTGTTCTACTGTGTTTTCAGTTCACTGATAACAAATTATTGATGCAATGACGCTTAATAGACCTATATGTTATGTATTAGGACCATATGAGTGGGAATTGGAGCTTTGGTAGCAATAATCGTCTATGCAGCCAGACGAGGAAGATATCAATAGGAGTCATGGTTGATTCTTCAGCCAAAGCGAAAAGCCAAAATGGGAAAGGAGTTGTGGCTGATTTCAAAACCTCAGAAAATGTAAATTCAGCAAAAGATCATCCTTCAGAAAGTAAACATAAAGGGAATGAAAGCATATCTCCAGATTTGGGAACACAAAGCAAGGCTGCATGTCAGGAATTACCTCCACAGGTTCATACAAAAACTTCATATCAAAGCAAATCACATTCAGAAGCAAGTGGTCATCAACAAAAGGTCTCAAGTTTTCCTTCCACAACCAATGTAACCTTGCAACCAAGTGGTAGCAAGACAGTTGGTGAAATGGAGCCTGGTTCATATTTTGCAAACCAGATGCTAAACCTACAAGCCATGAAATCAAAGAATAATACCTACAAAAAGGAGAAAGAATCTTCATATGCAACCCCGCAGAAAGAACAAGAGGCGATGAAAGGAATCACAGGGCAGGGAACAAGTGAAAGAGGAAACAGTGGGCCAGTAACATTACGAATGAAAATCCAGGAATTACTTGAAACTGTCAGTTCACCTAATAAAAAACAAGCCAGCTCTGAGAAGTTTGAAATGGATGCAAATAATTCAAAGCCAACGTCCACAACCAATGGAAATGATAATTTGCATACAAGAAAAACCAACTCTGGAAGTGTGGATAAAATCAGGAGACCACTGACTCGGTCTTTGACCGGAAAGAAACCTCAAGCTCAAAAGTCAACATTAAATAAACAAACTCCATTACGTCAATCTGAAGAAGCTCAGTTTGAAGAGAATGCGTTCTCTTTTCTAGAGACGTGGTCAAAGAGACAGACCCCAGATGTTAATCATGGTTTTAAAAGTTTTAAGAGAAAGGAAAGGGAGATATTTGGAACCAGAGTTCAAGCTACTGAAGGGAAGAAAACAAAAGCTGCTGCTATAAATGTATCATTGTTTGAAAACATAACACAAGACAGTGAGAAAGATAAGCCAAATATTGAAAAGAAAGAGAAAAAGCACGACCAATTTGGAGGTGATAATGGGTCGGGGTCATACAACAATGTGGACATAGATTCCTTTGCCAAAGATTCCTTAAAGGACAATGTAGACCCAACATTTGAGTTAAAAACAACTATTAATACCTCTTCCCCTATATCTTTGTTCCAAATTAACAAGGAAGACGTTGATGTTGATAGCCCGATTGAGAACTCCTTTAGAACAAAACGAACTTGTAGCTCAAATAGTAAAGGATCTAACACAAAGGTACACAACCTGTGTCCTATTCTGATCTTAGTATTTAAGTTGGTAGGAGATTAGCGTTTTTGTTATCATAATCTTATGTTCTTTGACTTTCTTATTTTTAGAATATTTCCATGGACCTTCAAGACTCTCCTGTTTCAAAATTAGACCATGAAGAAAATAAGCATTTTGGATCTCCAAGTAAAGTGATAGAATCTGAGAGCTCTGAATCTGAAGATGATTCACCCATCACAGGTACCAGTTCTTAAGGTGGTGTTTGGTTGTTATTGGGAATGACTATGAGTATAGGATTTGGTTTGAGGATGAATGGGCTTCTAAAACCCCATCCCCCTAAAACAAATACCATATATAACTCTCATTCCCATTCCTCCATTCCTAAACCCCCAAACCAAACACACACTTATGTATATATGCGGCTTTGTACTAAAGTGCCATCTACTTCAGGCATAATTGAAAACTTAAGACTGAAGAAAAACACTTAGTTCAGCTTTGTTGAATTATCTTCTTTTTTGTAATTTTAGTGCCAGTTATATCTAAGAAATTTGAAGGAAATAAATGGTGCACATCACCAAGTCAAGAGGAGGATTCTGAAAGCTCCGGAGATGATTCACCCATCAAAGGTAAACTTGGTCAATTTCATTACTAAAACTCTGTACTATGTATACTCTAATCTGTAATCTTCCAGTGTAAAACACATATCTAAGTACCTAATATGATAGTGAATACTATGAACCATGCTTTGTGAGATACCACATGCTTGATTAGTAGTGTGTGTTTTAGATTTCAAGTGACCAGTTTCTGATAAGTGCATCTTGTTAAGATTTAAGATTAATGACCCCATACAAGGAGAATACAATTGAGATATAAGTTTTCAAATATACTCATGCCACGTTGTAAAGAGTATATTTTTCAATACTAGAAATGCTTATTTGGCTTCTTTTGTAGTTTGATCTTAATAATATCTTCAGATCTGCATTATAACTTATGTAATAAGAACAATTATTATTTTACAGGGGATGGACATTGTGAAAAATATGATGATTCCTCAGAACAGGATGGGTTTGCAGGGTAATTCATTTGGGTTTGATAAATTAAGACCATCATTTCCTCTTATTTGGTTACACTATACTATTCTAACACTCATTTTCTACATATGTTTTTCAGTGCTGTCAAGCTGTTTGCCTTTGCCCTTGAAAGAGTTCAAAGCAAAATACATTCAACCACTAGTAAACAATCTGCTGCAATACTGTTGTCTGTCTCGAAGAACATACAGTCCCAGTTGCAAGTTGCTGAAACCAAGATCCAAAATGAAGTGTAGGTACTCTTTATATTTTTTTTCATACTTAATGATTGGAACTTAGTACTCAAGATTTTTGTGATTCTGTTTCAGTGGAAAGCTAATAAGCCTTGGTAAATCCAAAAGAATGCATCCTGAAAACCAATACCAAGGTAATAATATAACATAACACCAAGAATTGATGATTGTAAAAGCTTGAGTCTTTCCATCACTATCATGAGTGATGGATAAACAGATGATACGGTGTAGAGACGGCAATATATGTAATCATATTTGTCACATTAGTTATACAAAAGATATGAAGCTTTTGGACAAAAGAGTTTTAGTTTAACCGAGTTTGTTTTGATCCATATAAAAATGATCCACTTTGGCATTCATTTACACCCATTACTTGGCCCACCCGTATTCTACTTTCTAAGTTTCTTTCTGAACTAATACAGAGCAACAAGAGCAGCTGAAACACATATATGAGAAATTTAAAGAAGAAGTGGACCAGCACCTTGAGAAGTGCAAAAACACACTTGAAGGACTAGAAGCACATCAAATCCAAGTTAGCAAATTGGTAGAGAAACAAAGTATGATCTTCTTTTTCTAAGAATTTATTATATGGCAACTAGTCGATGAAATCTAGTGCTTCAATATTTTCGGTAGAGTTGGCTGTTTGACTTATTTGAGAATGATTTTGTGTTATATCCAAAAATGTTCAAACAGGTTGAAAGTAGTTCAACATTCATTTTCAAGGCATATAACTTTCTGAATCGTGTTTGTGGGTCAAACTCAGCTAGACATGGGACCCACCTGACCCGTGCACCTTGCCACCTCTAATTTTAGGGTGTAGACCGATAAAACTTAGTTGTTTAATAGGTAGAGTAGCAATTCAACCCATTTACCTAAAACAAAACACACTTCGTTTATTCAGATATACAAACATAAAGATTGAAAGCTTCACTGAATGTTTGATTTGCTTACAAACCTAAATGAAATCATGCATATTACTAATTATTGGGTATTTGTGTTGACAGGGCTGTCACACAAAAAGTTTCTCATGCAAACTGAAGAATTGATAGAGGAACAACTTAATGATGCCCAGAAAAGACTTGCAGATGTTCACAGGGTAAGTTTTTTAATAAAAGCTTGACCAATCATACTCCTGCCCTTATTGTGTGCTTGACTTGTTTTCTTTCTTTCTTTCTTTCTTTTTTATTTTTATTTTTTATTTTTTGGCAGATGGCAAAGGAGAAAATGTTTAAACTCAAATGTGGAATAGCCGAATGCCTAAAAGAAGGTTTACTTGCTTGAGTTACATTATCCATCTATTAAGCTACTACCATTTTAGATATATTACATCTAGATAGTTTCTAATTGAATATAATGCAAATATCTCTATGTTATAGGTAGTTAGAAGTACAATAAGTCATCTATATCCCTTCATTTCTAAGGTTCATGATACTCTACCTCATTTTTCAAGTATATGTTTTAAAGACTCAGTTTGTTTCTTAAGTTTTCAATACATATAGTTGAGTTTATACCAATATCATTTTATGGTAGTATTGGTGTCTTTGGCTGCGTCGGTGGAGGGAGTATGGTGTGTGGTGGCACTTGGTGGTGGATGCTAACATTAACTTCAAAATAGACTAGTAAAATTTATATATACCTCGAAAGTTTGTATAATATCATATTTACCGAACAAAAAGAATTAATATGAAACATTCACATTCGAAATGTTCGTATTCTGTTAAGTGCAAATATGCAATTTATAATATGTTCATTATATCATTCTTTTTCTCCTTACGCTTCAAACTTTCATAAAAAGGGTATAGATATGATATATTTAAAAATGTATATTTGTTTGGTATTTTGTGAGGTGAATATGATATTATGTCAAGTTTTGAGGGGCATTTATAAAATTATTCTATTAATGTCTAAATGGGTTGTGACCCAAATTGTTGATTTGCTTAAATGGGTTGACCTATTGTCCTATTGGATTGGTGAAATTGTGAAAGGCAGAGGTGGGTGCCTGGTTGGTATGAACTTCATCCTATGAAGTGCAAAGAGTTGCAACTTATTCATGTGATTATGTGTATAATATAGTAAGGTGAACAAACATTGGATTATTAAAACGTCGCATCTAAAAGGCTATTTATGTGCTTTATTGACTATTATATGTGCTTTATTGAATAAAAGATATAAAAGATAATACAATGTTATTAATGTTAAAGGTTAATTATTTCGCTTGTAATGATCATTTGTTTATTAAGTGTAACTGGAAGGTTATTATGGAATGCATAAGTGTGATATTTGAACTTTGAAGTAATGTAAATATGCTATTGTCAAATTTATAAGTATGTCTATACGTAGTTTGAAGCTTTAAGAATGTATATAAGATACTAATCTAGGATAAGTTATTTATACACCACTAAACGGGCAAAATACAATGGGCAAATAACATATTACTTATAGAAATCAATAACAATATATTTGACAGAATCTGTAAAAAGATGGTTTTAGTTTTGTTGATTTTTTTAATTACGGTGAAATGCATACACTTGTACACATATCTATACACACACATATATATACACCCATACAAGTACATACACATATACATACATAGGCCCACACATACAAAATACATAACACACACACTATTGTACATACACACTCTTATACATATATAAACATTAAACATTAAAACATATATAAACATTAAAACATATACATTACACATACATATATAAGCATATATGATATACATACACACACTTATACATATATAAACAGTAAAACATATACATAACACATACATATATAAGCATATATGATATACAACCCTAGGTACAACAACGGATGCAGTAACAGGTTACGGATTGTACCAAGATCCTCCATAAAAACACATAACTGATCATGAACCGATGGGCATTGTTTTAAGAACCGAGTCAACGAATTAAAATGCTTATCGATCAACTATTCAAACTGTTCAGACCTAATTTAAGATTTGGAAGACATTATAAACAAGACAAATTTGATTTCAATAATCTAAATTATAATGTATTGACTGATAATAATTCAGAATATTATTTTGATCGATGATAATCCCAAATTTTACCTTTATTACTAGTTTGCATTTATCTTGATTCCGCTTATATGTTATTCATTTTCATTTATAATAATTATTGTGAGTGAAATTAAGCGCAAATCAAACATAAATATTTGATGATTATGTTACCATGACTGTTATTAATAACAAAAATAGTTGTGATTGTTGTCGGTCAAAGTAATAGTATGAATTATTAAAATTCATTTACCTATAAACAATAGAAATATTTAAAAATAAAAAAAGTAAAAATAATTAAAATCCGGCCCAACCATACACCCCCATTCCAATTGGTCCAATCGACCGGTTTGAAAAACAAATATAGGGTAGGGTATGAAGTAGGTATGATTCAAACCGAGTACCGGTTCATATACGAGTCTAAACATGAGTATAATTTTTATACTCGGTTTTTTGTCCACCTTCGGCATAAGATTAAATAAAATCCTTAACTTGTTATACTAGGGGTGAAATATGAGATATTCATAAAATAATATCCTTAAAAACGCCACTCGATCATTCACAGCCATATGAACCCCGTAGAGATGACAAAATCGATCCACTATCGGCGCCAATGGCGACACAGAGGCTACCAATGAACATCATCGATACTGCAATCACTCTTTCCGACAACATCCACCACAATTTCACCACCACTTATCCCCCTATACACATACACAAATCACCACCATCACCTCTAACCTTTGTTGCAACGTTTGCACCTCCAACACCTCAGTTTCAAGCATTCGCTGCATCATCTTCAAATGGAGATTGTGAGGAATCGTTGAACGATAGCAGCGATGGTGAATTGCAACAATCGCCGGAGCCGGAGTCGGAGCCGGAGCCGGAGACGGAGACGAATTCCGGTGATGTTGATGGAATTGAAGTTGTGATTGAGAAGGTGAGCAGTAACCGACGGAGGATACGGTCGAAGGTCGCCATTGACGCTAGTTTGCAAACGGTTTGGGGGATTTTGACGGATTATGAGAGGCTTGCTGATGTTATCCCTGGGCTTGTTGTGAGTCAGGTGCTTGATAAGAGGAAAAACTTTGCTCGTCTTCTTCAGGTATTGATTCTCGTTGTTATCTGGATCTTATATTCTTATTGGTGCAATGTTGCCCTAGTTTTGATCTTCATTTTTTTTTGTTAGCTTAAGACTTTAAGTATGAGATTGTTGGATTTATTTCGACATTGAAACTGTAGATGCAGATGTTAGCTACTTTTTACTTTGTTTTTTTTAGTATTAGTTATGTTTTTAGTTAAAAACGAGCCTTAGTTATAGGTGCCACTATCGTTTATACCTGTACTTTAGTTGTAGTTTATACCTGTACTTTAGTTGTAGTTTATACCTGTACTTTAGTTGTAGTTTATATGTGTACCTTAAGTTATAGAAGTGACAATGGTTTATATGTGTCCCTTTAGTTATAGGTGCGACAATAGTTTGTATGTGTACCTTTAGTTATAGGTGTCTTTCTTTAGGGGTGCCTTCAGCTTTAGGTGCACCCTGTGAAGTGTGTGAGATACTTTTAGTTTTAGATTATGTTTGATGTATGTCTTTTGTCTCCAACTAACTCTGTTATACTCCAGTAATAATATATTTGCATGTGTAATATGTGTTGTTTTTATCTTGAATTTTCTCTTTGCTCTTTGAGTCGGGGTCTCTGAGATAGAATCCTTTTTGATCTTATGGGATACGGGTAAAGTTTGCCTCCATCTCAACCGCGAGACCCTATTCTATGCTTGAGATTTTTGTTGGGAATGTTTCTTTGTTTGTTATATGTTGGGAGAAATGGTGGAATTAGGGTTTTTCACTCGAGTTCGAACATGAAACCCTTTAAATTTTGAGAACCTAAACTCTTATTTCATGTGTGTATTTGAATTCTCTAAGATTACAATTATGCATTTATTCTGGTTTGTACCCCAATTTGGCTTCACAGATTGGCCAGCAGAATCTGGCATTTGGATTGAAATTCAGTGCTAAAGGCGTTGTTGATTGTTATGAACAAGATTTTGAAGTTCTTCCATATGGTCAAAGGCGTGATATAGATTTTAAGATGATTGAAGGTGATTTCGAAGTCTTTGAAGGAAAATGGTCTATTGAGCAGGTTATATGTTTTCTTTTATTTAGTCATTCTGGTTCTTTTCACACACAAATTTGATACAACTATGAGTCGTTTTGAGTAGGGTGTACATGGTCTGTTTTGGCCGGTTTCAGATAAAAATTGTGGCCGAACCGCCAACTATGGTTTCAGGAAACAACAAACCAAATTGGTTGGATTGGGTGGGTGGTTGCCGGTTGGACCGGCTGGTTTTGGCTGTTTGACAGTTGAACTTTTTATGGTTATAACCAGTTTTTTTCTTAAAAGAATGTTAATTTTTGTATTAAAAAACTTCTGTAATGACAAATGATGGTTGTGAATATCATATACATACCCTTCATATTTCTAACATGCAAAAAATAAAATAAATATAAAAGGTTAAACGGGTCAGTTGGGTTACACGCCCCCGTTGAAGTTCCAAACTGTAGGCCGGATCTTTAAACTACTAGACCGACAAAATTAATTCATGAACCGATCTGTATAATCTCAAACCAGCCCACTTGCTTTGGTTTGGATAGTTTAATCGGTTTCAAATGCTTTTGTGGGAAGCAAGTTTGCTTATCCAAACTACTTATCTAACTATTTGTGAGTGAAATATCTTGTTTTAGATTATCAGTTTAACTGTGTTTTTCCCGATATGATTATTTCAAAAGGCGATAAGCGGATAAACACTCTTAATAATCAATACCAAACACCCCCTGTATATCATTAACTGTGATTTTTTTCATTTACTTGCAATGGTGTTATAAACTTGCTGCAGTATGAACAAAGTGGTTTTATATCTGGTCAACAATACGATACGACTCTCCTGTACACAGTTGAAGTCGAGCCGAAAATGTGGTTGCCCGTTCAACTTGTTGAAGGCCGGATTTCCCGAGAGATTCAAGTAAACCTTTTCAGCATTCGAGAAGAAGCCCGAAGAATATCTGATGGTATTTCTTCTGGTTAGTGATTTTTTGTACTTAAAGTTCTTCTCATGTATGCTAACATATGATTAGATGTGTAGTTTAATAAAAATTGTTGTACTGTTGGTGAAATGATTTTGACACTGATAAATCGAGGTTTTTTTTTAACAAAATGATACGTATGCTTGCTTTGCAACACTCACAATGACAGATTATTTTTAGCTTTAAAATAGCGTCTTTATGTAAAAGACTACAATTATTGGATATATTTGTTTGATTGTTGCCGCCAATGTTTTCAAGACCAAACCGCAGGCCTAGTATCTTAGGCGGGTCGGCCCGCTTTCATAATTTTTTTTATTTTTTATTTTTTTCCCGTTCTTACCATATCATGGGCAGTTGGGTTGGGGGAGCGTTGGCGGTTTTGACCGTTTTTCTCTTGTTTTCACCAGTTTGGCGTGTTTTGCTCAAACCGGTGGGTTCATTTTGTGTTCGGTCTCGCAACCGAACGTGTAAAGCGTAATATTTCATGGTGGTATTTTCAGATAGAGCATCAGAAGTTAATAATTT